>JAJSOF020000040.1:37140493-37355493 GCA_025594305.2 Periplaneta americana | reverse complement strand
ATGTTTCTCATGAAAATAAGTACTTTTAATAAAATCTACCATGGACAAATGTTTAAAAACAAACCTCGGGTACAGAGGCGAGGTGTCAACCATCTGCGCCTCCTAGGCTGACTGGACAAACTTATCTTGGATTAAAATGATAAGAAATAATTTTAATAAAATCTACCATGGAGAAATTCCCTGCTTTATAATTTTCTAGGCTTTGCATATACGCAGTTGCTTATTTCTGGTAGCTCGTTTAATTATTGTCTGTGTATTTATACTTTGTACGTTTCTGTCTGAAATTCTTTTAAATTGTTGATCAAATCGAAAATGTTTGGATGAGCAGTATTAAAATTCTTGTTGAAATTTGCATGGAAAGATTCACATGAGTTAGTTGTGTGGCAAACGCTAATAAATAAACGTTTGAAGGACGAGTTTATATGTTACAAGTGTTAAGAGACAAACGCTAGGCGGACGAGTTTATATGTTACAAGTGTAAAGAAACAAACGCTAGGCGGACGAGTTTATATGTTACAAGTGTTAAGAAACAAACGCTAGGCGGTAGGCGGACGAGTTTATATGTTACAAGTGTAAAGAAACAAACGCTAGGCGGACGAGTTTACATGTTATAAGTGTAAAGAAACAAACGCTAGGCGGACGAGTTTACATGTTACAAGTGTAAAGAAACAAACGCTAGGCGGACAAGTTTACATGTTACAAGTGTACAGAAACAAACGCTAGGCGGACGAGTTTACATGTTACAAGTGTAAAGAAACAAACGCTAGGCGGACGAGTTTACATGTTGGATTAAAATGTCACACCTTCGAAATGCGATGTATTTGCCAGTTTCGGACAAATTTACATTTCCCCGTTTTTCATATGCTCCTAAAAACTTGTCCTATGACCAGCAGGCATTATTAAAAGTCAGGAAAATCTGCTCGTTTCAAATGAGTGACTGAATACGAAATTCGGCCTTGCAACTCTTTCTAACAACACACAGTTTATAAGATATACATGCATTTGAGTAAGGAATGTTGTGAAAGACCGGGCTTCGAATATCTCTGTGCAAAACGCACGCGTGTGAACACGGCACACACGATGGTTCCCGAGTTGTTCCGAATTGGGGGCTTAATCTCTGAACAGCGATCATTTCCGTGTCAAAGGGTGTATGTGTAGTAATGTGTTAATTACATTCGTTTCTTAAGATATGCATATCTCTATGGCAACTATTTCTCCATCGTCGTAGATTTTCATCATGTAATATCAAATAAATTTGCCTAGAGTCTGCACTCTTGTCTGACCCCTTGATTTGTAGAGCCTACTTCTTGTGATAATTTTCCTTCACCAATTTCTATGGAGATGTTTGTAGATGTTTCCGAATGTAGGCTCTAAATCTAAACGTCTCGTACAAGATGTAATGGGAGCTCTCTATAAGCGGTTGTCAACCTATAGTACGCGTACCACTGGTAGTACGTGAACCACTGAAAATATAGGCCTACACACATATATAGCTGTTTTCTATATATTTTATAGAACACTCCACTCTTTCTATCCCTCATCATAGAACGTCTTTATACTCATCCTCCTACACTGCAGAAATACCTCGTCTCTGGAATTCGTTACCTAATGACGTCAGGGACTACCGGAATTTATCACAATTCAAAATTAAATTGGAAAATTTTGTCTTATTTAATGCTTTTTAGATATTGCTAGAAGTGTTGATTTGTGTTTTTTACTCTAGATTAAAATCGCAAGTTTCTTGTTTATGTTAGTTAATTACTTAGGATACAATTAATTATACTTAATCACTCATTTGAAGTTTGTGTGACTGCAACCTGTGTATATTTTTGTGTGAATTTACTTTGTTTATAGTGTTTTTTTTTCCTTTTTATTTCTGTTATTGTATTTGTATTTCTGGTGGTGTGGAAGAGAAGGACTGATGGCCTTAACTACACCAGAATAAATACATAAATAAATAAATAAATAAATAAATAAATAAATAAATAAATAAATAAATAAATAAGTTAAATAAATTAAATTATTGTATTTGTATTTCTGGTGATGTGGAAGAAAAGGCCTGATGGCCTTAACTACACCAGAATAAATAAATAAATAAATAAATTAATTAATTAAATGAATTAAAATGGTAACTGTTTTTAATTAAACACGCCGAAATAAAGCAATTATTTATTGGCATTGGGGCATAGAAATGCTTATTATGACCCTGTGAGCAACACTTGACGATTTGCCATTATAAATTTGATTAATGGTACAGCTAATGTCTAAATTAAAAATAGTGGCACATCATTCAAAAAAGATTGAGATCCGCTGCTCTACATGCCAAACTTACTTCTAATCACTCTATGGAATACTTGTTTTATAATCAAATAATAATAATAATAATAATAATAATAATAATAATAATAATAATAATAATAATAAATCCTCGGAAGAAGAACACTCTGATATATTTTTATCACCAAACCACTAGTTATATCCTGATTCGCATCTGGTGTTAAGGGTCGAATCCTGTTCTTCAGAAGCACTCCATATTTATCATGTAGCGTAGTCAACTGTTAAGACATTGTTGGACTCAGGGAAGTTCGACTTGTGGCCGTGGTCTCATATCCAGTCTTTCTCGGCCGATGAGCTATTTCTTACGTATTGAGGACAAATCTGTATTGATAGGAACCAAGTTTAACAATAGCATTTGTTTTGATTGGTTTTCCAGGTTTGTTTTGCTTGCGTAACTTACTAGAATACATTACACAATCTAAGAGAAACGTTCAATGTGGGCGGAAGAAGGAAGTGATGTGGAGATGAGAGAAGCAGATGTGATACAGAGGCGCGCGTCTTGTAGGAAACGGAGAGAAAATACTGTCGCAACGTTTTATTGTACCATAACAGTGTCTGCCCGAAGTGCTGAGAGCGCCCCGGATGCAGGCAGTCTCTTCCTAATTGATGACGTTCTGATAATACTGGGTGTCTCAATGGAACGGAATTCTTTTAACAGTAAATAATTCTTATTACATATTAAATATGGGAATTATCAAATATAGAATATTAATTTTTTATGTTATAGAGGACGTCATTTTATTTTTTGAAAATTATGTCTCACAAATGGCCTCCATTTCTACCATAACATACCATCAACCTGCTTTCCAGCTGTAATAGCATTAATTCCTCTACGGATGATGTCTTCCAGTTCTGCAAGGTTTTGTGAAAGACTTGAGTATACCCTGCTCTTGAGATATCTCCAGAGAAATTAGTCACAAACAAATCTGGAGATCTGGGAGGCCAAGCAATATCTTTGTACGTAGAGATAGCTTAGGGCGTAACGGACCAACTGGAAGATATTAATTTTGCAGACTAGTACCATAACTTTCATTATCATAATATTAAGTTAAGATTTACCCAAGAACTAATTTACATTAAAGTTACCCATTTTCCTTTTTTTTTTTCATATTAACTTTCCTGTAGCCAAGTTTTATGGGATAATAGTACTTATATTCGTAAGGTCTTTAAAACAAACATTTAGAATTACAATAAATTCATCGACGAAAGTACATATAGCAAACCATTGTTTGTGACATGACTCTAAAATATGGTTAGATTTCTCCCATGTTTTTATGGCACAAATTAAATAGTATAGTGGTCTGTATAGCGCTAAATGTGTTGCTCGATCAATAAATTATTTTAAAAAGTAGTAGGCTTGAATGTATACATTGTTACGCACAGAACTGTTCATAAGCTAAGATTGTTCTCTTTTATTTCAGTAGATATACTCTCAATAAGCAAATACCTTCCTTTCAAACACTGTTGTCACACATCTCTCCTTCGTTCTAAAGTTTAAATGTCATTAAGCGACAACTCTCCACGTGAAAAGATGTCCGTTGAAATCGAAAGGTCTGTAATGAAAATATTACGTGAGGTGTAATTGACTTTCTTCCGCTACCTAGACTTCCGGTTTCTTGATTAAATGATATTAAACACTCATTCATCAGTTTCACCCGCGGTGTGGTGCCTGACCTCTAGTTTCACATGTGCGCGAGTCCAGGTGCGTGCAGGCCAAGTCATTACTCTTGTCAAGTTGTAGGCGAACACATCATAAGCAATACATATCTGCCAAAGCTATAGAAATTTGTTACAGGTCAAAGCAAAGTTAAACCAAGGCAATGTAACGAATTTGTACAATGTTCTCAACATGATCAAAGGAAAGACACACTAAATATTAACGAAATAAGTGCAAACATGTTTAATTGAATAATATGGGAGAATGACAGAAACAAAAAATTACTTATGCATTTTGGCCTATACATACACTCCAGGTCCGTGTATGATTGGTACATTTTAATTGTTATACTAAGAGAAGTATACGAATATACAGTTGTAAACTAATGTCGTTTGAAAGATACCATTGAAAGTTTTATGTATTCTAAAGATGCTTAACGTATGCTATATTCATGACCGACAAAAGTTCAATATATAATCCAGCTCATGTCATACTCTTTCTAGTGTCTTTTTTTGTCACTAATCTCGATAGCTGCGGTAATTCGTAACTTCACTTCATCAATATGCAGTGGCAGATGTGGCAAAGATTTTATCCTTCACTTAACCTCATAAAAAGATATCACGTGGACGTGATCGGGGGAGCGAGAAGGCTACTTCATCCAGTGTTTCATCTGCATCCCCAGCTTTCCCAACCAACGGTGTAGCATCAACTTTGTCTAAATGCAGAAGACTTCTTTACACACACACACACACACACACACACACACACACACACACACACACATACACACAAAAACACAGACACATACACACACCACATACACAAATTAGAGGGAGCATAATTTTATTAATCTCCAAATTGTAATTATTGAACTTTTCTTTTATAATTAATCTAATTTTAAAATGTAACAAAAAAATTAATATCTACCTTCTTTTTGTTAAGTGTACTTGAAATTTTTACTTAGACTCGGCGGAATTTGAATCAATACTCTCCAGCATGAAAGTCGTCCATCTATTAAACTATGATATAACACAATGTCACGTAACTCCGGACTAGTTTTTTAACAAGGGTATCTTTATTAGTTAATTTGTAGTTAAATTCACTGTAATCGGAAACCATTTGAGCTACTACAACATATCTAGTTGAAGATTCTGAAAGCTCATGATTTTCTACTAATATTTCAAGCAGCATGTCTCGATTCATCTCCTACGATTTAGCAGTAATGGATTTGTGAAAATGGGTGTTAATAGCATATTTATGCCCTGGATGGGATTCAAAAACACGATCATAACTTCACGAAGCTTTATAGTTGCTCTTTAGTTATAGTGACAATTATTTACCAATAGGAGGCAGAATAAACCAATTACTCAACAAAGGTTTTAACACAGAGTGTAACATCACTTATCAATTCATTTGTAGCCTGTAGCCTGTTAAAAAAGTATCCAATGTTTTAGGAAGTGCTAGTATGCATCAAAACAAGAAAAAATGTCTAATAAACATGGGTCCTACAACACATACTTTCTGAGATCTGAACACTTGTTCAAAGGAGGTGCTCAATGTGACGTCCATTCATGGCAATGCATTCCTCTGCCCTTCGGCGTAAGGAATCACGCTCTCTTTGAAATTGACCTGGTTGTTCTTGATAACCAAAAGTCTAGAGGATTTAGATTTGGGGAACGAGCAGGTCAAGGTGTGAAGCCTCCCCAATCAATCCAGCGGTCCTGAAATATCAGCGTCAGGTGTTCACGCTCATTGCGGAAAAAAATGTGCTGGTGTGCCATCATGCGTGAACCACATCTGTAGTCTTTACTGACATGGCACATACTCCAGCAAGGTAGGCAATACGTTAGCAAGAAAGTCCTGATAACGAGCCCCAGTTAGGCTAATCTCTGTGGTAGCACGTATGGCCCTTAATCTATCGCCAAGAACGCCTGCCCATACGTTGATTGAGAATCGGTGCTGATGCCTTATTTCTTCAACTGAATGGGAATTTTCATCAGTCCACAAATGCTGATACGAAAATTCACAACACCATCTCTGCTAAACCCCGCTCATATCCGCAACCAAACTTTTGTTTTCAGTATTCCTTGCGACGTATCAGTATTCCATGCTAGGGATGTCAACTACAGTATGATTATCTGGTAGTCTGCTGTATTGTAGGGCGAGGAATGCATTGCCATGAATGGACGTCACATTGAGCACCTCCTATGAACAAGTGTTTAGATCTCAGAAAGTATGTGTTGTAGGACCCATGTTTAGTAGATATTTTTTCTTGTTTTGTTGCATACTATCACTTCCTAAAATATTGGATACTTTTTTTTAACATTCTGTATATGAATTAATATTATATTAGCACGTCTATGTTAAATGACATTAAGGCCTCTCAGATAAATTGCAAATCAAATTGAAAGTTACTAATCTAACGGTTCTAGGACAATCGAGAATGAAAGGATCAGGACCATTTTTCTGAAGATAAATTCTTAGGAACAAAACACAAATCTAATCCTAAATACCTAGTTCATGATGATGATAAATGTAAATTTTATTGGCCCGGTTTCTTCAACCTTTGTTAAATTATAACAGTGTGTTATTCCATTTTAACTGTAAACTTAACAGTTGAAGCATTTCTTCAACTACTGTTAGTACTAACAGGCTGTTAAAACCTATGTTAATTTAACTGCCCAATTTCATGCAGTTAAATCATTTAACTCTCTGTTAGCATAGAAGTATCCAATATGGCTGGTGCGTTAGGTGCTGAACTTATATATCTGCATTATTTAGAAAATGATATCCATGAATACATAAACAGAGCGGATGATTTCTGTGATTTGACAGACCAGAAGTTCATACAAAGGTATAGGCTATTTTCTGCCAAGCCTCACTTTTCGCTTTCAACTTAGATCCGTTTGTTTGTTTATTCTCATTAATTGGTTTATACTGGGAAATAATTGCCAGCAGAAGGTTTCTTTCGAACGAAGAGAAATTAGTCCCAAGATTTCTTTTTGATCCAGTGTTTTCCATTTCATAATAGCAATACCAATACGCCGCTCCACGCTATTGTGATACAGATGAGGACAGAAGCAGAAATCAAACCTGAGAGAATAGAAAGACTTCTATCCTCTCTGAATCAAACAACGGAAACAAGCGAGAATCGCAATTGTCAGAGTTCAGAAAACAGATGTGAGCCTATACTTGGTTCTAGGTTATGGTTAAACTCTAGAATCTCTGGTCCTAACAGAGAGTTAACAAACAGTATGTTAAAATGTGAAATGTAAAGTCGAAGAAACGCAATATTTTTAACAGCAATTCATACTTTTAACTTACAGTTAATTAACGCTATGTTAGGTGCATTATAACAAAGGTTGAAGAAACCGGGCCATTCTCTTACAAACTTAAATTTCATTTTAACACAAACATTAGATTTCCTACAAGTATAAAGACGTTAATCACGCAATAGGTATCTTTTGGAAGCGCAGTTCCGCTGACAACTTTCTTTCTCAGTTCATAATCTATCAAGGAGGCACTTGACAGTCGGCAATCGTTCATGCGCGGTACAATTTCAGAGGCCTAGCAAGAGACATGGCATTATTACATAATTTTTTAACCACTTGCGACATTTACGAAAGCCTCGTGTCTGACATTTCTTCACGTAGGTTACTGTATGTATTTCCGACCCGATAACTCGGTTAACAAGTCGAATAAACAGACTCAATCCAAGGTCAGAGCAGAGAAGAGTGCCGCTTCTTGGCCCACTTCCCGTGTTTCACAACACTGCGGGACCCGCTGAATACATCTCGAGTCCATCAACGGCTTTTACTTTCTCGTGAGCACTGGAGTAAGACTTTGAAGCAGCACATGCTGTTGCTAGTTATCACAAAGCTACAAATGTTTTGCTTGCAATATACTTTTAAGCTACAAGTTACAAGCTATTGAAATGATTCAAATTTTATAATTTTGTATGTATTCATAGAGATATACGCTAAAGCAGTGATGTCAAAGCAAGCGCATTTTTCTGACCTTGACGTCGTGCGCGGGCAGCAAGCGCTAAGTATGGAAAGAGGAAGGATTGTGTATATGAATAAGCAACCTGTTGGATTAAGATAACAGTGGTGCACAAACTTCAAACGGAACGTGAAAATTTATGTCGTTATTTTTATATGGCTTCTTTCTGTCTAGTATTATCTATATTGTCTGTAAAACAAAAGTACTAACACCGATTTCTTAATATTACAGTTTTGTTTTAAATCTTAATAACATAATGGAGAGTTAAGAAGGAATATTCACTTAAATTCCATAGTAGTATAATATTATATTGCATTAAGTGGATGAAACACATCATTCATAAAGAAAGTGATATTCCAAAGAAAGAGATTGAGTATGACATGATAAGTTGGAATTTATATTGATGGTATCTTTAGCCTTGCAAAAGTAATCAATAAACTAATCAAAACAATATTACAGTACAAAGCAAAGTTACCTAGGTACTGTATCTGTTTTAAGTGTAACTAATATTACATAACAAAACTCTTATCGCATTATGCTTTTAAGGTAATATTTGTGAGGAACTTCCTATCATCAGAATATTAAATTATTTTCTCGAAATGTGCTGAAGCTATAGAGCTGACATTTTTACAACACATGAGCAGGTATTTTTTCTTATGATGTAACAGTAGTTGCTTTGTTAATTCATTTCCATACAAACAATTTCCATGCGAATATTTTCAAATTTTTCAATACACTATCTTCAGTAATACGTATATGCGGTATATTAGATTTACGAAAACATTCTGTAAGGCTACTAAATAAATAGGCCTATATCTGAAAATTTCACTTTTCTATTCGAAAAGTTGAGAAAATGTTTCTTTGAATAAAAAAAAATCAATCTTGTGAAAAATGAGCATTAAAATTAAAACCTACATTCTTATAATGCACTTATACTTCTCAGGCAAATCTAAAAATTAACATGAATACAGTTTTAATAAGTTCTCTTTCCTTTATCTATTGAATCAGTGCTGACCATGTCTGAATATAGCTCGACCAAGCGGCATTTATACCACCTCTTTCGTCTATCTCTTTCCTTTCCGCTGTAAAGCGCTCAAACTCTCCTGGGCTCTAAAGCGCTCACTTGCTCCTGTGGGCATCAATTGACATGCGTGGGCTAAAGCAAGAAATATCTTATGTCTTTGTTCTAAAGAAATTTAAGATGAGTATTTCCAGATACGTTAACCATGGTTTGGCGATATACAGCAAAAAGTGTCTCATATCTTTGTTGTAAAGAAATTAAAAATGAGTATTTCCAGATACGTTAACCATGGTTTGGCAATATACAGCAAGAAGTGTCTCGTCTTTGTTGTAAAGGAGTTTGAGATGTGTATTTCCAGATACGTTAACCGTGGTTTGGCGATATACAGCAAAAAGTGTCTCATATCTTTGTTGTAAAGAAATTAAAAATGAGTATTTCCAGATACGCTAACCATGGTTTGGCAATATACAGCAAGAAGTGTCTCGTCTTTGTTGTAAAGGAGTTTGAGATGAGTATTTCCAGATACATTAACCATGATTTGGCGTTATACAGCAAGAAGTGTCTCGTCTTTGTTGTAAAGGAGTTTGAGATGAGTATTTCCAGATACGTTAACCGTTTTTTGCGGCGATATACAGCAATAAGTGTCTCATGTCTTTGTTGTAAAGAAATTTAAGATGAGTATTTCTAGATAAGTTAATCATGGTTTGAAGATATACAGCAAGAAATGTCTCATATCTTTGTTTTAAAGAAATTTAAGATGAGTATTTCCAGATACGTTAACCATGGTTTGACGATATACAGCAAGAAGTATCTCATGTATTTGTTGTAAAGAAATTTAAGATGAGTATTTCCAGATACGTTAACCTAGTTTGGCGATATACAGCAAGAAGTGTCTCGTCTTTGTTGTAAAGGAGTTTGAGATGAGTATTTCCAGATACGTTAACCATGGTTTGGCGTTATACAGCAAGAAGTGTCTCGTCTTTGTTGTAAAGGAGTTTGAGATGAGTATTTCCAGATACGTTAACCATGGTTTGGCGTTATACAGCAAGAAGTGTCTCATGTCTTTGTTGTAAAGAAATTTAAGATGAGTATTTCCAGATACGTTAACCATGGTTTGGCGATATACAGCAAAAAGTGTCTCATGTGTTTGTTGTAAAGAAACTTAAGATGAGCATTTCCAGATACGCCATGATTTGACCATTCCTACAGATGACTTCACGGGGTCTTGAAACTTGCGATCATCGTAATATGTGTAAGGTGTCTTAATGTTTAATAAGTTTTGCCGAATAGCATGTTATTTTATCCTGAAGAGGAGGCTGAACTTCAGCACTACGTCCGTCTGAGGAAACTTTTACGCCGATCCCTAGCTACTGCCTACATTAAGGTTCTCTGACGGCTTCGAGTCGGCAACTCGTCCCTGAACCGGCACCCTCCGTACTCGCGCGACTCTTGTTTCGTGAAGCGGGACAGAACAAAACATGCACTTAAACAATTGCATAATATTTACAATCTAAATTATCTACACTATGTACACTAGAATACGCTATTTTTACTATTTAAACTATAATAAAGAATGTGTCCTACATTGATTAAACATTATTTACAATATTGAGCTTGTGCACAGTGTTGTGTATTGTAATGCAAGGTAATTTATTTCATAATACTATAGCCACTTATTTTGTTAGTTGTGTACAATAAAATAAATGAGGTTTGATCTCTGTAAGCCTTCAATTTTATGATAGTGCAAACAGTGAAAATAGCGTATTTTAGTGTACCTAGTTTATCAGACATTGACTACACTCAAAAGCCGATTGTCACAAAGCCTGCTTTTCATCTGTAGAAAATGATCTTTCTTCAAATATTACTTTTGTAGACTTTGTAGTCTTGGATAGTAGAAGAGGAAGTTTTTTGCCTTGCTACTAATGGCTCCTCTAGACGTATTGACATCATAGCGTATTCCCAGACTACCAAGAAAGGATATATAATTGATCCTACCACAAGGATTGAAACGGGGAGTAGCCAGCCGGAGGATGTCAATAAAGAAAAGATCAACATTTATCTGCCAACAGTTGATTACTTCAAAGCAAAATACCAGCTTGAAGACATTGAGGTGATTGGTCTTCTTATTGGAGCTCGTGGTGTGATTCCCAAGTTCTTTGAAAGCTTCAGGAAGACTTTTGACCTACCACAGACACTTACTGCTGACATCATAATTTCAGTTTTGAAACGCTCTTGCCAAATTCTGAGTCATCATATTCACTCTGTTTAATTTTTTTTCTCTTCACTTTATAATTCATATGTTTATATTAATTTTCTTCTACAAAATTTATGTAAACATTTAATATTGTAAAATTCAAGTAGGAGAGTATACTGAGTCCTTCTGGGCTACCTCCAATGGGAGGCAGTTATTATCTATTATCTCTACTATTAATATACCAATTTTCCTTCATTATGTTAATCATTTCTTCGATTCAGATTGTCTTATTTAACACTAAATTGTAACTGTTTAATTCTTAGAATTACATGTAATTAACACATCTACAATTTGCTCTTACTATTATTATCATTGTTATTATTTTTCCATTGTTTTCTGTATTGATGTTATTTACATTTGCAAAGTATTTTTATACTGGTCAAGTGGAAGACAAGGCCTTATGGCCTTAACTATCCCAGTACGAGTAAAAATAAATCAAATAAATAAATGAACAAATTTAATAATTGAAATCGTAGGAAAGGTCATCGTAGTATCAATATTTGTCAGTAGAATGTATTTTCAACAGTCTTCGAGGTTTAGTTTGTGATCATGAATAGAATGTCAACTGCAGTATAAACAAGATGCAAGTGTTCCCTGATAGTATCTGTGCCACGAGCCAGACATGACGTCACGCCAATATAGTCACTGAACAAATAACCTTAATATTGTACGTCCTGAGACAGAATACGGTCCCTAGTTATTATTACATAATTTTTTTTCTGTACTTCATAGAAAATATTTAAAGTGTCAGCAACTAACCTCGTAGAACTGTTCATTTCTCTTGTGCAATTCGGTGACTTCTTTGACCGCCCATTTTACGACTTCGTGCGTAATAAACTCTGACCACTTCTATTCACATGCTGCACAGTTGACATATTTCTAGCGACCCTCAACCGCTCAATGCCTGTTACTTCAGGTTATTCACAGATGTGGAGATGAAGGGATGTCAGTTTTTATAAACGAGAGTTCTGGTTGTTTATTAACAGGCGAAGACAAGATTCTGTCTCAGTAAAGATATACATATTATTTATGATAACCAATTAGGAGGGGGCGGTAGAGAATAAGCTAGCAAAGTCTTTTCTTTTAAACTTCCCTCGAGGAAATTGAACGAAATATTTATTTATTTTAAAATGGCCATTGCTGAGCTATTGCTATAATTAGAGCAGTACATATAAATACGTTTTGTTTTATGGCGGTAACCATTACAAATATTGTATGGTTGTAAAAGTTGGGCTCTCACTTTGAGAGAAGAACAGAGGCTAAGGACATTTGAGATTAAGGTGCTTACAAAAATATTTGTGGCTAAGAAGAATGAAGTTACAGGAGAATGAAGGAAGTTACACAACGCAGGACTGCACGCATTGTATTCTTCACCTGACATAATTAGGAACATTAAATTCAGACGTTTGAGATTGGCAGAGCATGTAACATGTATGGGCGAATCCAGGAATGGATATAGGTTAGAGTGTTAGTTAAAAGGCCAGAGGGAAAAAGATCTTTGAGAAGGTCGAGACGTAGATGGGAGGATAATATTAAAATAGATTTGAGGGAGGTGGGATATGATGCTAGGGACTGGATTAATCTTGCTTAGGATAGGGACCGATGGCGGCCTTATATGAGGGCGGCAATGAACCTCCGGGTTCTCTAAAATCCATTTATAAGTAACCATTACAAATATATATTATATATATGTATCTATTTACCGAGTTACATAAGATTGTATATCATAATAAAATGAATTGCATATTGTCCTATGATTGCTACCTACTGTATTGATTTTGCTCTCTATTCCGTTATGCATTTTTTAAATTGTTTTCCGGACCTATATGGTCACCTGTTATGACAGGCGGATTTTATTTATAATAATATGAATTTAATTAACTTACACGTAAATCTAGTCTAAATACAACTCGTTCAATTCATATACTCGTACACCTACTTCACTTAATGGGAACTTAGAAGTCTAAACCTAAATTTAGTCTATACATTCTTACCGTATATCATTCATTCATTTAGTGTTCTGCCCAAGGCCAGGTCTTTCACTGCAAACTCAGCTTTCTCCAATCTTTCTTGTTTTCTACCTTCCTCTTAGTCTCTGCATATGATCCATATATTTTAATGCTTACCATATACATTAAAGTTTAGTTAATAAGAACTCAAGGTCTACGAAATACGAGGGGGATCCAGGAAATAACGACCGTTTTGTTGTAATAATTAAAAAAATATATTTATTTGAAAAAAAAAAACAAAGTCTGTTACATAACTGAAGCTTCCTTTACTTCTCTACATAATCACCACCTACATTTAAACATTTGTCGTATCTGTTCACTAGCTTTAGAATTCCCGTGTTATACTCCTCTGCCGCCAGTTCATTAAGCCAGGTGTTCACTGTCTTCTTCAACTCTTCATCACTTCCAAAACGCGTACCACCCAGAAAGTCTTTCAGCTTAGTGAAAAGGTGAAAATCGCTAGGAGCAAGGTCTGGACTATAGGGCGGATGATCAAAGATTTCCCAACCGAATTGATCCAGCAATTCTCGAGTTGAAGCAGCAGTGTGCGGGCGGGCGTTGTCGTGAAGAAGCACAACTCCTCTCGAAAGCATTCCTCGCCTCTTGTTTTGGATGGCTCGCCGTAGTTTTCGTAAAGTCTCACAATAACGATTTGTATTGATCGTAGTGCCTTTTGGCATGAAATCCAGCACAAGAACACCTTTGCGATCCCAAAAGACAGTAGCCATGACTTTTTGTGTTGAGAGAGTCTGTTTGAATTTTCTCGGTTTCTTGGGTGATGAGGGATGATGCCACTGACGTGATTGGTGCTTGGTCTCTGGGGTGTTGTGAGATACCCAGGTCTCATCACCAGTCACAATTTGATCAAGAAAGGCGTCTCCATCTGTGTGATATCGCATCAAGAATGTCAACGCTGAGGCCATTCTCTGAGTTTTGTGTTGGTCACTCAATTGCCGTGGAACCCATCGTGCACAGATTTTGTGGTAGCCAAGATGTTGCGACACAATTTCACCAAGCAAAGAACGAGAAATGTCAGGAAAGGCAATATGCAATTCGTCGAGTGATGTGCGCCTGTCTTGCAAGATTCTGTCGTTCACTTTAGTCTTCAGGTCTTCTGTGATGAGTGATGGGCGTCCGGGTCGAGTTTCATCGTGGATATTTGTTCGCCCATTGTTGAACATTTCGCACCATTTTCTCACATTTCTTTCATTCATTACAGTATCACCATACACTTCTTTCAATTGCCGGTAAATTTCTGCAGGTTTCAAAAATCGAATCACACTCCTCACCTCACAGTCGGCGGGATTATCAATCACGTCGTTCATTTTGAAGTAACACAAAATGCACAACGGCGACTTGTTGCAACCAGTACTCACAACATTATGAGAACACATATTAAGGAGTCCAGTTGACCTTCAAACAAGGAAGGGGAGTCAGCTGCGCGGCGGGTATGCGCGAACGGTCGTTATATCCTGGATCCCCCTCGTATATCCTACATATTGTTTAACTTCCTTTTTGAACTGAGAGCATTTCGATATTGTTTTTATTTCCAGTGGTAAAGAGTTGTAATATTTTGAGCCAGTGTGTAATACTGATCTAGTACCACATTTAATAGAATTTGGTGTTATCACTTTTTTTTTTTGTCTAGTACAGTGACTATTAATTTCAGTGTTGATTTGGAATTTTAAATTTAAGTGGGTAAGATTATTTATAATTTTATAAATGAAAATTATTTAAGACCTTTTTTACTAATATTTTAACAGAAGGAATTTTCTTATGAAGATACAGTTCTCGATTTGGAGTTCCATATACATTTATGGTTTATTTAACGACGCTCGTAACTGCCGAGGTTATATGAAGGTCGTCGGTGTGCCGGAATTTTGTCCCCAGGAGTTCTTTTACATCTAAATCTAGTGGCATTTAAGCACTTAAATGCCATCGACCTGGGCCGGGATCGAACCCGCAACCTCGAGCATAGAAGGCCAGCGCTATATCAATTGTGCCACTCAGAGCGACGAGTTCCATATGAGACTCCATATAAAATTGCAATTGCTCGCCTTTAAAAAACCTCCAATTCTTAATCTGCTTTTTGTTTATGTTCCCCGTACTGGACTTAAATAGGTAAAATGGGAATTGGCCAATACTTGATATATTTTTTTATTTTAGTAGTTATTTTACGACGCTTTATCAACCGCTTAGGTTATTTAGCGTCTGAATGAGGTGAAGGTGATAATGCCGATGAAATGAGTCCAGGGTCCAGCACCGAAAGTTACCCAGCATTTGCTCATATTGGGTTGAGGGAAAACCCCGGAAAAAACCTCAACTAGGTAACTTGCCTCGACCGGGAATCGAACCGGGAGACCTGGTTTTGCGGCCAGACGCGCTAACCGTTACTCCACAGGTGTGGATTACTTGATATATGTTTTTAAATTGTTCCTCTTGAAATATGCCTTCATTGTACAGTATGCAGTGTGATATGTCTCTTAAAGATACAGACATGTTACCTTTAGTGTTATTTCAAATGTAATTTCGGAATGAGTACATTAAATTAGAATGTTAGACCATTGAAATGTCAGCCGAAATGTTCACGCTAGGGCAAATACTTTTTCTTTTGTATGGCATATATGTGAAAATTGACTCATGTCGATCGAGACGTAAGTAGGCAATCTAGAGAGAGGGGGAGAGAGAAATGTCCCTCTCTTTCCACTTCTAACAATAAGTAGAAAATAGTTATACAATTTGTGCTTGCAATAGATTAAAGAAAATGGGATCGCTAAATGCTAGAATTGATAAGCCAAAAAGAAGGGTTTTAACGGAATAAAAACTCGGTGTAGCTAATTCGGACGTTTTCCTGTGTCATATTTCACGAAAGGATGCTTTTCATAAATCACAGTTCATATAGGTACAAAATTCTTAAGGCTGAAACTCCTATAACACAGGTTAGTAGGCCTTACTTACTTACTTACTTACTTACTTACTTACTTACTTACTTACTTACTTACTTACTTTACTTACTTACTGGCTTTTAAAGAAACCGTAGGTTCATTGCCGCCCTCACATAAGCCCGACATTGGTCCCTATCCTGAGCAAGATTAATCCAGTCTCTACCATCATATCCTACCTCCCTCAAATCCATTTTAATATTATCCTCCCATCTACGTCTCGGTCTCCCCAAAGGTCTTTTTCCCTCCGGCCTCCCAACTAACACTCTATATGCATTTCTGGATTCGCCCATACGTGCTACATGTCCTGCCCATCTCAAACGTCTGGATTTTATGTTCCTAATTATGTCAGGTGAAGTATACAATGCGTGCAGCTCTGCGTTGTGTAACTTTCTCCATTCTCCTGTAACTTCATCCCTCTTAGCCCCAAATATTTTCCTAAGAACCTTATTCTCAAACACCCTCAATCTCTGTTCCTCTCTCAAAGTGAGAGTCCAAGTTTCACAACCATACAGAACAACCGGTAATATAACTGTTTTATAAATTCTAACTTTCAGACTTTTTGACAGAAGACTAGATGACAAATGCTTCTCAACCGAATAATAACAGGCATTTCCCATATTTATTCTGCGTTTAATTTCCTCCCGAGTGTCATTTAGATTTGTTACTGTTGCTCCAAGATATTTGAATTTTTCCACCTCTTCGAAGGATAAATCTCTAATTTTTATAGTTCCATTTCGTACAATATTCTGGTCACGAGACATAATCATATACTTAGTCTTTTTGGGATTTACTTCCAACCCTATCGCTCTACTTGCTTCAACAAGAATTTCCGCGTTTTCACTAATTGTTTGTGGATTTTGTCCTAACATATTCACGTCATCCGCATAGACAAGAAGCTGATGTAAACCGTTCAATTGAATATTCTTAAGGATTCAATCCAAATATTACATTACCATTTATATTTTGGCCATTGATGATTCTGTCGGTTTGAATTTCTCTGAATTTTTTACTAAACAATTCCTACCTTTCTACATTATTCTGTAGTGCTTTTATTCTGGATCTTTATGGTCACCCTCATTGAGGGCAGATTATTTTCTTTAAATATTTATATAATTGCATGTGTGTTATCATTAATCGAAGTTCAACTACACGTGCAGTACACAGAGCTTATGCAAAAGAGAGGAAAATTAAAATATATGCGGAGCTCTCTCCATGACAGAATAGAGAACAACATTTTTTTGTAATTTTTTCTTCAATTTAAATTTATACGCTGAATGACCTGGAATTGAAAGTGTAGTTAGTTAAAATAACATTGGCATTAGGGCCAACTACTTATGAGGCTTCGACAAAGAGGCCTAGGGCCTCTAGACAATTAACAGAGTCGGGCTCTCTTTCTGGTAATTGAGTAAAAAATATTACATTGTGATTACTTACGGCTTTTAAGGAACCCGCAGGTTCATTGCCGCCTTCACATAAGCCCGCCATTGGTCCCTATCCTGAGCAAGATTAATCTAGTTCCTACCGTCATATATTCATATCCCACCTCCCTCAACTCCATTTTAATATCCTCCTATCTACGTCTCGACCTCTGCAAAGGTATTTTTCCCTCCGGCCTTCCAGCTAACACACTATATGCATATCTGGATTCGCCCATAGGTGCTAGATGCGCTGCCCATCTCAAATTCTGAATTTAATTTTCCTAATTATGTCAGGTGAAGAATACAATGCGTGCAGTCCTGCGTTGTGTAACTTTCTCCATTTTCCTGTAACTTCATCCCTCTTAGTCCTAAATATTTTCCTAAGCACCTTAATCTCAAACACCCTTAATCTCTGTTCCTCTCTCAAAGGGAGAGTCCAAGTTTCACAACCATACAGAACAACCGGTAATATAACTGTTTTATCAATTCTAACTTTCAGATTTTTTGAGAGCAGACTAGATGACAAAAGCTTCTCAAGAGAATAATAGCAGGCATTTCCCATGTTTATTCTGAGTAAAAAACAAAGTTTACTTTTATTTTTTTATTTATTTAGCGCACATTATTATTATTATTATTATTATTATTATTATTATTATTATTATTATTATTATTATTATTATTATTATTATTATTATCTAAAGTTGGGGCCCTAGGCAGAAATTCGTCGCTGCTACTTATGTGAATAATTTTCATAAATTAAGAATGACTACTAGAGAAATGAACGCAGAGGAATGTAAACTTAATAAAGAGTGAATTTGCCATAAAGATAAAATTATAAGCGCATAATGAAAATACATATTTTTGCGTATATCCTCCAAACAGCGAAGTTTAATAATAGTACATTATGCAACGAGCCTATAATGGTAGTAATTAAGACGCGAGTATATTTGTTTATGAAACGAGCGCAATCGAGTTTCATATTTTTCATACGAGCGTCTTAATTACCATTATAGGCAAGTTTCATACGACTTTTTATGCTCGACCATATTTCTAACTTGAAATTATTCATAAGTATTCATGTTATGGTTATGTAAGTGAGGAGGGGAACTGACCTTCAAAATTGTGAGATGTGCGCAGACGCGAAAGTATTAATTTTTTCCGAGGAACGACCTTGATATAATCTAGAGAATAACATGAACATTAGTTTTGATATAACCTGGAAATTGATTTAGAATTGAAAAACGAGATGACAAATTGAATTTATTTTAATATTATTTACAATTAACGCTAATTATTATAGTAACAGAACATAACCTTCTGCTACAGTATTGGATTTCCAGCCTCCATGACTTTTCGCTAGTTGTCTTTCGATTGCATATCCGATACTTGCGCTTTTATAATGGTACAATGGTGATTTCTCATTGGCTGAACAACTGAACTATAATGAATAGGTGTACTTTAATGAGGTGCATTAAAGGGCTATTACCAGGTGTATAATTACTACATTTCGGTATGGTCGAGCATAAAAACATTTAAAAAATGATAATATTAGCACATATGTAACTGATTGGATATTTGATATTGACCATGTATAAGATGAGAGAATACATATATTGAGTTTTATGTGGTAGTTCTATTCATTGAAGACTGTAACGAGGAATTTATAATAATTGCTTTTCTCGTAACATAATAATTTGTTTCCGGCTTTCTCCACATTGACGTGGTTCACCGTCATGCCCACGGAGGACACGTTTTCCGGGTGCGATACTCCGTCGGATAGCTGGCGGATCTATTGCGGTAGATGAGAGGATGATAAATGAGGCTTAAAAAGGAAATTCAGTGATCCAAACGTACTCCAAATAAGTTGTTTATTTTTTATTGGAATTATTTCGTTAAAAGTTTCCGTGATCATCATCATAATCATCATCATCATCATCATCATCATTTACCTTCCATGTATTAGTCCTGGTGGGCTGTAGCGGCCTCTATGCCATACTTTTAATGGTCTTCATAATGATCTCTTTTCTCTGGGATGGTAATTTAGAATCTGATGAGGGATGTTGATAGTCCTGTATGTAAATATATGGTCCATATTGAAGAGAGTTTGAGTTCTTGAAGAATTTCTGCATTTCTCTTTTGGTCTAGTCTTGTATAGCCGGATCATTAACTTCATTTTGCAGCTGATATTCTGCTTATGTCTCTTTGCCGTATGGCCTCAGAAACTATTAGTTACAGAAGTAAAGTTCGAAATCTTTTATACACTTGTTGCTAAACAATATGCCATGTTTGAACATTTTTATCCTCTATTTAAGAGGTCATTACTGTCAAGTGAGCTTATGGACCAAGAAAACTTTGATGATGATGATGATGATGATAATAATAATAATAATAATAACAATAATAATAATAATAATAATAATAATAATAATTTAATAATGATGATGATGACGACGTAGGAAAACTAGAATAACATCATTGTATATAGCACATCTAGGTCAGAAAGCATGGGTAGACATAACGGTTCGGTTAGAAAAGCCAACATACTGTGGTAGGAACGATCATGATTTTAAAATCAAATGTAGGAAACAGAAAACGGATGTAGGTAAATTCTCATTTTTAAATAGAACTATAAATGATTGGGATGACCTACCTGCAGCGGTCTTTGAGGGCTGTCCTTTCTTAAGGAGATTCAAGAATAACTTAAAAAGTTGTGTATAAAGTGCAAATTAAAATTATGGTGGCATTTAACATTTAATTTTTTAAGGTGACATGTATTTATTTAGCCTGACGATTTACTTCCTTGGTTTGAATTGTAAATTATTTAAAAATAGCGTGTAAGAGGGTCTTAGACTAGAAATGTTTAGTTTAAATGTAGTTCTGTTTATAAGTATGCATAAGGGTGTAATTATTTGTCTTATTTGAACTGTTGTATCAGTGAAGCGAGGTGAGTCAGCGAAGTTATGGTTTTACAGTGCAGTGAATAGTTCCGATCAGTAATAATTTATAGCGTCAATGAAATGTGTTCTATAGTCTCAGTGAAATGTGTTATAGAGTGTCAGTGAAATGTGTCCTAAAGTGTCAGTGAAATGCGTCATAGTGCCACTACAGTGAGTGAGATGAGAGTAAAGTGAAATACTATTGAAACTTATGTAGGGCCTATAGCCTACATATGTAAGTTGTATTGTAAAATTAGGTATTTTATTTATGTTTTATTATTAATTGTAATTATTGTGTTAAATTGTGTTGTGTATTCTTGTTGTATTGTGTATATAATTGTATTGTGTATTGTATAATTGTACCGTGTATTGCAATTTTATTGTGTATTGTTTATATTGTGTATACCACTTCCACCGGGTGCTTGCCCACTTGTAGTGTAAATATATACATACATACATACATACATACACACATACATACATACATACATACATACATACATACATACATACATAAATAATAATAATAATAAATTGTTATTATTATTTATTTATTTATTTATTTATTTATTTATTTATTTATACTGGCACAGTTAAGGCCACAGGGCCTTCTCTTACCCACTACTAGCTGACAAAAAGCTTCGTATGTAACTCTAAAATAGGGCTAGCCTCCTTTATGCATATCCAGCATATGTGTATTGAGAAGACTGCGTAATATATAGGGTGTCTGACTTAAGCCATTCATTTTTGCTTAGGCAGCCCAAATAACAGTTGAGACATGTGGAAGATATTTAATGGTTTCAGAGGTGAGTATAACGCTGGCTGGATCACCACGTGAATGTTACGAATTTTAATCTTGGTATGATAATTTTATGTTAAACACTTGCTGTTAATCTATGTTAATTATTTATTTCTACTTTACAACGTTTATTTCAGTCTTGGATAAAGTTTTATCGACTCATTGCTCTTCTTATAGTTCTTATAACATCGTTTTCTTAACACGCAAGTTAAATCCAATCTTTCAAATTAATTAATTTCTTTTATTCGGAATAAGCAACGTATCTTTAAAGAACAGACAGCGCAGAATTTTAACACAACCTATTAATTTATTTCAATATATTTTGAATTTTGTCACGCCTAGTGACACTACCATGAGAACGTCAAAACCTGGTAGACCAAGAAAAAAGTTGGATTCAGACTGTGACAGGCCATATGTTCTAAGACATTCGAGATCGATAACAACCCGCATGGAGTTGAATTATGTCGACGTAGTTTTCTTGCTGGAACACCTTATAATTAATTCTTCTCTCCATATCTTTCAATTTTGCTGTTACTAGCTGTACATACTATTCAAGCCGTGGATGGTTACCGAGAGTAGAATTCGAGCTTTTATAGCTACTGCTGTGGAACTTTCTAGTTCATGTGATGTTGCGATGGACTGCATATTTCTATTTTAAAGTAGTATTCATTAATATGTTATTTATTTATTTAGTTATTTACTTAGTTGTTTATTTATTTATTTACTTACTTATTTAGTTATTTATTTTTATTTTATTTATTCATTAAAGACATCAGATCAAAGAATTTGAGTGACCACAAGGGTCCTGAATACAATAAACATGTACAATATAATGTGATGTGATACAAAGGGGACACTCAACTATATTTTGGAACTTTTTTCCTATTTGACCAATCTTTTTCAAATTTGGAGAAAAAGTTTAATATACACATGGAAAGTAACATGCAAAATCTCAGCTCATTAGATCCAATACTTTTCAAAATAAAAAATATTTCAATTTTTAATCAATCATTAATTGAAATATCACTTTTAATTATCATTTTTTTATTTTTGTCTTTGTGGATTTGACTATGACTTCTCAATGAATAGGGGAAGAATTCTGCGTATTGATTTAGTAAATTAGTGTAGAAATTTAATTTTTCATTTCTATGACACTTTTTCTCCAATTTTTAAGTTGAGTGTCCCATTAAAGAAAAAAAAAAGAAAATTAATTGTTGAAGGCAAATAATATAAGTGGATTAATTGAAATAGCGATGATGATTGATTGATTTATTTCATTATTTATTTAGTTATATACTTATTTATTTATTTACTTACTTACTTATTAATTTACTTATTTATTTGTTTATTTATTTATTCACTTATTTATTTACTTACTTATTTATTTACTTATTAGTTTATTTACTTATTTGTTTATTTATTTATGTAGTTATTATTTTTATTTAGTTATTTATTTATTTACTTACTTATTTATTTACTTATTTATTTACTTATTTCTTTACTTATTTATTTATTTACTTATTTACTTACTTATTTATTTACCTATTTATTTATTTATTTATTTATTTATTTACTTATTTATTTTATATTTATTTATTTGCTTGCTTGCTTCTTTGTTTGTTTGTTTGTTTGTTTGTTTATTTATTCTGGTGAAGTTAAGGCCATCAGGCGTTCTCTTCCAGACCATCAGAAATGCAATACAACTACAAGAAAAATTATATGTTATATGTTATATGTTATAGAATCTCCTGGAAATTAAAATGTACGAAAGAAAGGAACGAATATCGAACCTTCTCAGACAGTCGAAACGTTCATACGAACTCATCACTCTAGCTAAGAGCCTTGAACTATCCTAGAGAGATCCGCGTATTATAAATGTTTGTTTCTTTATTGAGACACATCGTGTAAATTAATCTATGAAATAGTCCACCGAACGTATGGCTATTTATTATTTTAGCTGTTCTCAATCGTTACTTAAACTAAAATAAAAGCGCTGCGAGTTACAGAATTTCAACAACGAAGAGTATTGTGTGTCCACCCCTAGTCGTGTTGTGTATCATGCCTAAAACAATTTATGAAACGACTTGAGTCAGAAACCCTTTACAGACTGCAGTGAAGTTCACCGCACAGTTGCTGTAGCTAGCTACTTAATTTATTAACTAAACAAAGACACTGCTATCGTCCTATTGGTTTTATGAAGGTAGAAGAGCAGATGACATTGTTCCACTTGTGGTAAATCAAGAGAGAAAAAATAACCACACTTGTTTATTTGTAACATTTTATTACAAAATTAACAATGATTAAAATAATACAACAATTATAATGAATAGTACAAATAACAATAATTGTTTCAGTCAAAAGATGGCTATGTGACATTTTGCCTCATTGCATACATATTAGAAAGTCCTCCGATTCTTTGATGTATTATGCCTTAGACCTGAGTGAGACATCGAGACTTCCATGGCATTAGAACGCACTCTGTACATGATTTTCATTAATATTGGCTGTTGTGATGTTGACTATGAACTGCTGACATCTATCGGCCAGTAGCAAAATGATCTGCTAGACGAACTTCACAGATTATAAAATGATATAGTCTACATGTTTTAATAGTTGGAAGAAATGTCACATTTCTATAGAATCACGGGAAAACACGGGGTTGTTATTTTCTACAAAATTATCAATCTGAAATGCAACTTTCATTAAGAATGTGTATAGATTTTTTTTTGCCTTTATGTAACTCTGTATAAAATAAGCATTAGTAAACATAGGGTCATTTAACATTAGATGTTCTATTAGTTGATCTGTTTTACGTGCAACGGAAATCTTGGCAATCACCGATTAAGAGAGAATATGTTATAAAGAAATGCAAACTTATTGGTTATTAGTTATTGAGTTAAATCCAAGAAGAATGATGGGATGTTGTTTTCAACTGTCTAAGAGACTTTAATGCTGGTATAGACTATGAAATGATACGTCTCTTCTGAAAGTAATTTGTGCATTGGTTACAGGAGTAGGTTGAAAAAAAAAAGAGAGAATACTTATACCACAGTCTAGTATATACAGTCGCGAAGCTTGGGGTGATTTTTTGCATTTCTCGCGATAGTTGCTAGCCGCTTGGAGCAATAGGAACAATAGACTGTGTCACTGGCATCGTGATCTAATACAGGCCGTAAGGCAGACCATGTGACTGACTTAACCCGATCACGAAGGGCGGCATTTCAACCATATAAATTAATTGGAATGTATAAAAAGTAACATATATCTCTCTAAAATGTAGTGTAATTGCATTAATAAAATTTAAAACAATGATTAGGTGACACTTCAGGCATAATTCCTTGCGAGTTAAGGTGTAATATTATTTACGTTGTTCGTATGTGTAATAGACCTACCTGCCTTTATTTCGATTAAATATTGCGAAATTATTGTACATTCATTTATGCACGATTCAATAATTCTCAGTTGCACCGCACTAATATTTAGATATCTTCAAATTATAGGTTATGTTTATTGTTCCAGTTGCCCCTTTCTGTCTAATTTTAGTGGTCTCCAATGCCCTGCCATTCATATGGAAATATTATAGTTTATGTTTACTATATGTTATATTCCTAAATTCGCAATTATAAAGTCCGAAGAGACCTTTTATTCGACATATTACAAGAAAAAATATTCCAAATTTGTTATTCCAAAATATAATAGAAATCTACACGGACAGCAAAATAAGTGTCAAAATAAATAACTGTATATCCGAAAGAAAATTAGTTAATAATGGAGTTCGACAAGGTTGTCCACTATCACCAACTTTATTTAATATTTATATAAATGAAATTATTTTAAAATGGAACCAAATCTACACATCAGGAATCAAAATAACCAGTGCTCTAACATTAAATACCTTACTCTATGCCGATGATCAAGTCATAATTTCCAATTCAGAGGATAATTTACAAAGAGGATTGTATACATTAAATGAAATATTAAAAGATTTTGGGATGGAAATTTCAGCACAAAAATCAAAAGTAATGGCATTTTTAGGACAAGACCCAGTGAGAAGTAAGATAATACACAATAACCAATGCCTCGAACAAGTGCAAAATTTCAATTATCTGGGTTGTGAAATATCTTATCAAAATGAAAAAGATGTGAACAAGAAAATTACCAAATTTACACAAATTCTAGGAATAATAAACAATACATTAAAAGCTAAATTAGTACAAAAATCTACAAGAATAAAAATATATAATACACTAGCATTACCCACCCTTCTATACGGAAGCGAGATTTGGACATTAAAGAAAAAGACATGAACAGAATCAAAGCAACGGAAATGAAATTTTTCAGGAGAACAGCAGGATATACTCTTTTAGACCGAAAAAGGAATGAAGAAATTTTAGAACAATTAGAAGTAGAGTCAGTAGAAGAAAAAATCAGCAGATACAAATTCAATTGGCTAGATCATGTAAGAAGAATGGAAAATTCAAGAATCCCAAAAATTATGATGCAATATAAACCTAGAGGACATCGTCGACCAGGAAGACCGTTAAGAAGACTGCTAGATGGGGCCGAAACAGGTCTACAGAGGCCTAATTCGTGAAGGATGATGATGATGATGATTCGCAATTATACATTATAATTAAGCATAATGTCATGTATGATACTCCGCACATTCAATTTGTCTGTATTTTAATACTACAATTGAGTATTGAATTATTGTATATATCTACTACCTAAGAGACGAAGTACAATCGTACCTACACTAATTTCATAAGAGTGGTATGATAAATTTTCTGTCTTTATCAAGGAAGGTAGATGTGCTATATTAAAATCACAATATAAATTCTTTTTCATTAAACCTCAAAATAGCTTCCATTCTAAACTTAAAATGTTGATGCCAACAGATTATGTTAACACGTAAAATTCTCTTCACATTAAATTAACACAGTTTTGTAATTATTTCTGCAACATATTATGCAACAAGAAGTAAACGGAACTTACGGACACATTACACTAAATAAAACTTAGCAATGATACGCAATAAAGTTATAATATAATATTTCACTGAGCTCCATACACTGAAATAGAAAACCCGAACATATATTACGGCCTAGATCGAAAAGGCATTGACTGTGCCGTATTTCGCATTGTGAAAAGTTGTGTAAACTGTGAAATGTTCGTTATCGGTTGTAATAACTGTAAATGGCTAAAATACAATAATTTGAGTAATAATATGGGACAAGGAGACGTTTGTTGCACTATAAATTCTAAGAAAAAGAGGTCAGAGTTATCCTTCGAAAGATCCAGGATGGTGAGTTTATAAAATATAATATATACTTTATGAAAATAATATATAAACCTTATGTATTTCGTATTTCAATAGTGGAAGGAAGGTGTTAATTTTTCAAAAGAACACGATATCAAAAGTACAATACATTTTATCGTCTGCTAGGGGAAATAGTCTGTGATGAGGCGATAGTAGCGATCCTGGTGGCTAGCAACTATCTATGGATGCATATTTCAACTGTCTATGTTTGCATATTTAGTAAGTATTGAGCTTCGCAACTGTATATACTAAACTGTGCTTATACGTCACAAAACATTTTAGTTTGTTCTAATCTCGAAAATATACAAATTTAAAATCCAATATTTAACCTATAGGTTAGAATCAGGAAACACATGTAAGGCCTACATACAGTTAAGGTGAACGGAAAAGTGCTTTGAAGTGTTTAACTAATGCTTCTTATAGCATCTGATAGAAAAATAGAGGAAAATGAAAATACACATAAGAAATCTATCCATAATATGACAGTAGATTATGGATGATAAACGTTTTATTTGAATGAAAGTTCTGCGAAATTATCGCTGTAGATTGTTATTGTTTCTCTGTATAGAAGAGTTATTACCAAAATTTAAAATATGTTTTGCCATGAACAAATAAGTACGTAAAATCATTATTACTTTGGAAATCTCTGTTGAATGGTATTGTAGTTATAAATCTGTTTGTAAAAGTAAGAAATCGTAGAGCGAAATAGTTAGTTCCTATATGCAGGAAGAAATTCTAGAGAAATACAGATAATCGTAAGAGCTAACAGTCAGAAAATGTGCTTAACGGGACCGTGATAGTGGTGCTATCAACACTGTTGCTACTCTGCTATGGTAAACGAAATTGAAGAGAAAACAAGGAAGGCTTCGTGAAAGTGAAAGAGAATGTGTGATAGGGCGAGATTTATCTCATTTTATGTAATTCCTGTTTCTCAGTATATAAGGGAAAGCATGAAAGTAAATATTGAATTAACGGTCTTACTAATAAAAACTCTATATACAGACGTTTAACTGTCTGATACAATGAGTAGCTCGTTTATAAGTCGTGTGTAAATTCCTTACTAATAATCACTACATACGTCGTGTATAACAGTATAACTGTTAACGCAGTTACGTCATAGTTTCGTCATTACTTCCTTACAAAAAGTAATAGAATATCTGAGATTCTCTATTGCATCCGGTAGAGCGCTCTAGTGTGCCGTATTAAGTATCGATAGTGCAACTGACTCTGATCGATTACCACACTATATTTTGGTCAAAGAGTACAAGCTACAGCAATATTATTCTACTTATTCTGTGCTCTTTGGTGTGTTCTTCTAGGCAGCTATCATCAGAAAATGACAGTCGATACGGACAGCTGTTAGAGGGGCGGCCATTTTTTTCGCTATATACAACGCTTAAACAAGGGGTTTCGTGTATATAACTACTGCAAAGCAATTCCCATTGTATAGTTACAGCCTGTTTATACATCCATCGCTTATGTATGGTTTATTAGTAACGTTTTCTGTCTCAACTCTGCATAAGTCTCGTATAAAAACTATACACGGTTTATTAGTAAGACCGTTATTATAGCCTATATGGAATAGAGACGATAATTATGTTGATTGCTATAAGAGTTATGTAGGGTCTGTTGAAGATAGCGTACAAAAATGTACTGTTTTGTCTAACGTTTAGTGAATGTCGAGAATATCTTACACCAATTTTCCCTGTAGCCATGTTGCAATTAGAGTCCCTATGTACTAAGAATTGAGATATTCTGGATAATAAATTCTGATTTATAGCACCAAAATCATTGCCTAATTTAATCATAAAATTAATTCATAATTGGCTTTGTAAATTACTCTGTTTTTATTAGGAACAGAAAAGCAATACAGAGTTTCGTTTTTTCTGCCCTGTAATAATCAAGGTAAGAGCCATTTGTGAATTGATCTGAAGATTAAATATATTATTAATGTAAGCAATGTTTTTTGGTACAACTAAGCGGATTGATTAGCCCTGTGACATCATTTACTTGACTGTGAAGTAAAATATTGCAGACCAAACTTTTAGTCTCAACTCTTAATATAGAGACCCTACTAAGAACTAACAACGCACGCCATCTAATGTTGGAAAACAGAATATTTTCACGTCTTATTATTTCATTCAATCTTGTATAGTTCACTATTTTTAGGTTATGTTAAGTTATGCTAGATTAGGTTAGGTTAGGTTAGAACTTGAATCAATGCCTTGTGATCCACTGATAATACTACTCTTTGATGTTACATTATAGGCGTCTATTCTTAGCTCCTGATAATGGGATTTCCGATGTCACTCATTATGTACCAGTATACAAGCAAGATCCTGCGATCTTCCGATGAGTACTATGATGTTTCAGTATGGTGAACTAGGGATGACATATTTTCCTGAGTATGCAAAAATGAATTATATATGATGAGTATTCTATGAAATTATCCGTTACTATTGTACTAAAAGTAGAATGCTACGCAGTAGCCTTTGTTTATGATGCCATCAAGGTCGAAGATCAGTAATTTTTCTCGTAGATTGTAATAACAACAGGAAGCAATATGCTACGAAAGTAGAGATCTTCTCATCCAGCCTCGTTTCCGGACTTCAAATGTGACGTCACTGTTACCGTGACTTTTTAGCATGTTTCTTTGCGATGTGGAGTCGAAGTTGGAAAACCTCTATTTTGCATCCTACGGCCTATAAATGGCATAGAGATTTGAACTGTGCTCAAGAATTATGTGCTGGAGCTATCCCGCGTGGAGACCTGGAACAGTAAGTACAAAACAAGGCTCAGAATAAATGGCAATGCTTACTTATAACTACAGAGAAGTCAAAGGTGAATGAATGACAATCGGACAACACAGGTTAACCAATTTCGAAATTTCAAACACAGAATATTTAAGAATTCAATTTACGTGGTAGTCTGGTCACATATACACGTAACATATATGAAACGTGATTCTACTCATTTCTGCGTTAGTTACAAGCAATGAATGGACAAGAAGTTATATCACGGCCTCCTTGCTACAAAATATACGACGACCGAATAGCTTTATAGATGGCAACAGAATGAATCTAGTTGGCTGTGATCGGAAACGAGAACGGCAAAGTTAAAAACTTGGCCAACTCTCACCTTCTCGTTCCCGGGCTCCGGCAAGCTTTCCGATAATAGTGAATGCTCACATTTAAATACATTTAAGGTGGGTGCTCCTGTTATGGCCATGTTCCTGATATGGCCACCCCCCTATTGTGAGTTAGTTAACCAAAAAATCCACTAAATTGCAACAGCATCCAGTGAAAGGGCATCCTGGTATGTCACTTGATCGTTTTCCATCCAGTCAGGTTGAGCAATATGGCGTCAGTTGCCTGTTTTGCGGTTTTCATGTGACCTCTTCTTATTTTTCTCTGGTAAGTCTCCTTTGTTTTATGCATGTTTTTCAAAGACTTGTTTCATGAAAACCATCGTACTCCATTCAGTTTTTAATGTTCTGTTGATTGGTGTTGTAGTTGATAGCGTATCTTTTACGAGTTGTTCATAATCAAACGATTTTCGTGAAAGCTTACCTGCCCCTGATATGGTCATATCAAATGCACCATGGCTATATCAAGTTCATTTCACTTTTATTTTTTCGCCTGACAAATTTACATACCTTATAGCTGGGATTACGCAAAATTTTGTATTTTAAGAAAAACAACTTAATTTTTTATGGAAAACCTGTTTTGACTACACTTTTGAATTATAAAAAAGATTATTAAGTGTCATGTTTATTCATTTTACATCAAAATTATTTAATTTTAGCACAACTGCGCTATCAAACTGAAAACAATCACGATTTGTAGAACATGGAACAAAGGTGGCCATATCATGTGCACATGTTCCTGATATGGCCACTATGTAGACTTTTGGAATTTGGGACTTTTGGACTATTAAAGCTATTTTTATGGGGAAAGGAAATTGTTTTAAGAAAATCCATTAGACTGAGAACGAGTAAGAAAAAAGTGATTTACATTTTTTTTTTCAAAATGGCGACTAGAAAAATTCTTAAACCTTAGCATGGCCATATCAGGGACAAGTACCTTATTTTAACAATTTTTCCATTTTCGTTGTCGTTTCTGTTTCCGGTTTATTGTGAACCAGTCTTAAGGCGTAAACTTATTGTGCTACAGAAGACTTCAAGAACGTTCCTACGTGCGTCACCTGCTCAGTGGTGCCAGCCGTGGCGGTAGTACACCCTGGGGTAGTGGTGGATGTGTTTGTACACGGGTACATGCACCGGGTACGGCTTGGGCACTGGTACGGGGACGTGCTTCTCCACATACACGGGTGTGGGCTTTTCCACTGGATATGGCACCGGCTTCTCCACTGGGTATGGCACCGGCTTCTCCACGGGCACGGCCACGGTCTTGATGACGGGGACAGCCACGGGGTGCGGCACCTGAACGTGCACGGGCACCGGATGCGGTACCGGCACGGCTATGGGGTGGGGCACGGCTACCGGAACCGGGTGCGGCACTTGGATGCCGATGTACTTGACCAGGGGCACGGGCACGGGCTTGGTTATCTCCACTGTGTGGCTCAGTGGCACGACGTGGCCGTATCCGACCGCATGCTCGTTGACGCCGTAGCTGTGGCCCTCGATGCCTCGTTTCTCTTGCTTTTTCTCAGGAAGATTCACCGAGTCTTCATATTTCACTTCTTGTTCTGCACAGGCCAGAACGGTCAGTGCCAAGACTGCTACCATGGAGACCTGCAGCAAGACAAGTAGCCTTATTAAAACTTTGCACTTCTGGAATATACTGACATAGATATAATTTTATATTTATGAACTATAATGAAAGTGTGGCAACTTTATATTTCTGAACTATAATGAAAGTAAGACAACATAATTCTGAACTGTAGTGGATCTAAGATAACTTTATACTTTTGAACTATAGTGGAAGTAAAATAATTTTTAATTCTGAGCTATAGTGAAAGTAAGATAAGTTTATACTTGTGAACTATAGTGGAAGTAAAACAATTTTATACTTCTGAGCTATAGTGAAAGTAAGATAAGTTTATACTTGTGAACTATAGTGGAAGTAAAATAATTTTTAAATCTGAGCTATAGTGAAAGTAAGATAAGTTTATATTTCTGAACTATAGCGAAAGTAAAATAACATAATACTGAACTGTAGTGGATGTAAGATAACTTTATACTTCTGAACTATAGTGGAAGTAAGGTAATTTTATGAACTATAGTGGAAGTAAAATAATTTTATACTTCTGAACTATAGTGGAAGTAAAATAATTTTATACTTCTGAACTATAAAGGGAGTAAGATAAGTTTATACTTCTGAATTATATTAGGAAACTTTATACTTCTGAACTATAGTGGAAGTAAAATAATTTTATACTTCTGAGCTATAGTGAAAGTAAGATAAGTTTATACTTGTGAACTATAGTGGAAGTAAAATAATTTTATACTTCTGAGCTATAGTGAAAGTAAGATAAGTTTATATTTCTGAACTATAGTGAAAGTAAGATAAGTTTATACTTGTGAACTATAGTGGAAGTAAAATAATTTTATACTTCTGAGCTATAGTGAAAGTAAGAGAAGTTTATACTTGTGAACTATAGTGAAAGTAAAATAATTTTATACTTCTGAGCTATAGTGAAAGTAAGAGAAGTTTATACTTGTGAACTATAGTGAAAGTAAAATAATTTTATACTTCTGAGCTATAGTGAAAGTAAGATAAGTTTATACTTGTGAACTATAGTGGAAGTAAAATAATTTTATACTTCTGAGCTATAGTGAAAGTAAGAGAAGTTTATACTTGTGAACTATAGTGAAAGTGAAATAATTTTTAATTCTGAGCTATAATGATAGTAAGATAAGTTTATATTTCTGAACTATAGTGAAAGTAAGATAAGTTTATACTTGTGAACTATAGTGGAAGTAAAATAATTTTATACTTCTGAACTATAGTGGAAGTAAGTTAACTTTATACTTCTGAACTATAGTGGAAGTAAAATAATTTTATACTTCTGAACTATAAAGGGAGTAAGATAAGTTTATACTTCTGAATTATATTAGGAAACTTTATACTTCTGAACTATAGTGGAAGTAAAATAATTTTATGCTCGACCATGTCGAAATGTAGTAATTATATACCTGGTAGCAGTCCTTTAATGCATGTCATTAAAGTACACCTACTCATTAAAGTACAGGTGTTCAGCCAATGACAAGTCAGCTTTGTACCGTTATAAAACCTCAGCCAATGACAAGTTAGCTTTTTACCGTTATAAAACCGCAAGTATCGATTATTCTCGGATATGCAATCGAAAGACAATTAGCGAAAAGTAACGGAGGCTGGAAATCCAATACTGTCGCAGAAGGGTATGTTCTGTTACTATAATAATTAGCGTTAATTGTAAATAATATTCAAATAAATTCAATTTGTCATCTCGTTTTTCAATGTCTAATTTAATTTCAGTGTTATATCAAAGTTAATATTTAGTTTACTCTGTAGGTTCTTATAGGCTATCAAGGTCAATGTGGACATCTGTTCCTCGGAAAAAATCAATACTTTCGCGTCTGCGCACATCTCACAATTTACGAGGTATTGCTCAAGGTCAGTTAGATACAAATGAAATGAATAATTTCAAGTTAGAAATATGGTCGAGCATAAAAATTCGTATGAAACTCGCCTATAATGGTAATTAAGAAGCTCGTATGAAAATTATGAAACTCGCTTGCGCTCGTTTCATAAACATCCACACTCGCTGGCGCTCGTTTCATAAACATCCACACTCTCTTCTTAATTACTATCATTATAGGCTCGTTGGATAATGTGCTATTATACTTCTGAGCTATAGTGAAAGTAAGATAAGTTTATACTTGTGAACTATAGTGGAAGTAAAATAATTTTTACTTCTGAGCATTAGTGAAAGTAAGATAAGTTTATATTTCTGAACTATAGTGGAAGTAAAATAACTTCAATTTTTTAAATTACAGTGGAAGTAAGGCAACTTCATACTTCTGAACTATAGTGGAAGTAAGGCAACTTTGTATTTGTAAACTATAGTGGAAGTAAGACAACTTTTCACTTCTCCACCGCTGTGGAGAAACGGTTAGCACGCCTGATCGTAAAAAGCGCGGGCCCGGGTTCAAATATAGGGGGAAGTTATCTGATTGAGTATATACGGGGTTTTCCTCAACCCTTTAAGAACAATGCTGGATAACTTTCGGCGTTGATCCTGGACTTATTTAATTGCAATATCACCTTCATTTCACTCAGACAGTTGACAAAACGTCGTAAAATAAACCAATTAAAAAAACTTTCTATTTCAGGACTGTAGTGGAAAAGAATAATTTCCACTTCTGAATTATAGTGAAAGTAAGATAACTTTATAATATTCTGAATTATAATGCAAGTAATATAACTATAATTCTGAATTATAGTGCAAGTAAGATAACTTTTGAGTTTTAAGCTATAGTTGAAGTAGGATAATTGAATCGGTCATTGCAGAAAGGGGATAAGTCATGAAAAACGCGAAAATGAGTTAAGAGTGTCATTGCTTTCTCCAGACCTAGACACACATTTCCATACAGAAATGGGACAAATTTGCTCATTCTCAATGCAAAGCAGAGTACCATAAGCAGCGCAGTCATTGCAGAAAGGGGACAAGTCAGCGACTTACCTTCTTCCTGCACTGACTGACGACGTGACGCAACTGAGTGCCGCGGACCTAATAAGTTACGCGCCCATCAGCTGATAAGGAAAATGACAGATAAGCTAGAAGTAGTAAACTGTGTTATTAGTGGTAAACGTAAACGCAATGAAATTAACTACCGCAGAGATGTAAATAAGAAAAATAAACTGAAGGCATTGGTACGTCAATTCTTTTGGGAACTCTGTAGCAGCCCGTACGACAGGAGAACAATGTGGACAAGAAACTACTCTTTGTTTGTTTAGACGCAATTTTGGGTCATCAGTTTTCAACATTCACAATTTCAAAGATCATACGGCGCACTTCTATTCCTATCATGAAGGTATAGGCCACAAATCTTCAAATGAAGTGTGTTCCTTCTGAACTACACTGAAAATAACATCCCTTCTTCAGTCAAGGAATTGTATCTTTTCTCTGATAACTGTGGAGGGCAAAATAAAAATCATACCTTAATTCGATTGTTACTTGCACTGACCCAAATGGGTACATTTAACAAAATCATTCATTATTTTTCACGAGGCCATTCATTTCTTCCCTGTGACCGCAACTTTGGTGCAGTGAAGCACAAACTAAGTAAGACAGACAGGGTTTATGTTCCAGACCAATACAATACCTTGATCCACCAGGCAAACACAAACAACAGATTTTCTGTATAATCAGTTACTACTGATGATATTTTGAATTTTAAATACTGGTGGCCAGAGTATTACAAGAAAACCACCTGCTCATTAGACACACTGAGGAAAAAAGGGAAAGATAATATGTTTTCTTCAGCACAATTCAGTGAATTTGTTTACTCTAAAGATGATCCAGGATGTGTGACTGCCAGTTTGTTCATTGGTAGTGAAATGAGGAAACAAAGATTCTGTATGAAAAAACCAGGTTCTGGACGTATAGTAATGGCTACACAAAAGCATACATTGGGAAAATTCCCATTAATACGAAAAAAAAAAAAGCTTGGAGGCAATACATTCCATTGGAACACACTTTCTTTTACGAAGAGATCCTGAACTGGCCACATTGTGACAAGGAATCTACAAATGACGTGGCTTCCAACGTCTAACAATACACTCTATAACAATTGAAACAAATGATTTTGTGTAGTACTTTAGTGTATTTTTATTGTGCTCTCCTATATGCAGTTTTTAAGTATTAGTTTGAAAGTAGAGTTTTGATTTAAAACTGTGATATAAAATCACATATTGGTACATTTCTGTAGTAGGAATAATGATTAAAATGAAAAAAATAATTATGTAAATGGTGACAGTAATGTAGTAATTACACACAAAAACATCGTTATCATTGTAATTATTAATATTTAGTTTGATTTCAAATATTACATTAGCCTAAACTTGTAAATTATATATTTTTTGTTCTATATTTAACAATTCCTTGCAGAAAGGGGATAAGTCATGGTTCGATTAAACAACTTTAAACAAAAGTGTTTGAGATGTCAGATGTCTAACATGATGTATTATACTTCACTATTCATAAACAAAGTAAAAAAAAATATTTATAATGATTACTCCAGTATTGGAAGAATAAAACAGTTTTTATTGATTATCTCAAAAGTAAGATTTTATGACTTATCCCCTTTCTGCAATGACCGATTCAATTTCTGCTTTTGAACTGTAGTGAAAGTGTGATAACTTTATATTTCTGAACAACAGTGGAAGTAAAATAACTCATTATTCCTGACTTTTAGTAGAAGTAACATAATTTTATATTTGTGAATTATAGTGGAAGTAATATAACTTTCTGCTTAGAGCTATAATGGAAATAAGAAAATAACTTTACAATATCTGAAATATAGTGTAAATATGATAACTTTCTTCTTTTAAACTGTAGGTAGTTGAAGTAAGATAATTTCTGTTTCTGAGCTGTAGTGGGAGTAGGATATCTTTATATTTCTGAACTATAGTGGAAGTAAAATTACTTTCCACTTTGAGCTATAAGTTAGTGGAAATAAGAAAATGTCTGCTTCTGAGCTAGTTAAAGGGTGTAAATGATATGTTGTTATTGAAGTGTTGTATCAGTGAAGAATTATGTTGTGTCAGTGAAGTGTGTTGTATCAGTGAAGAAGTATGTCGTGTCAGTGAAGTGTGCTGTGTAAGTGAAACGTGTTCCTGTCAGTGAAGCTTTATAGTTTATAGTGGCAGTGCAAAGAATTTGAACAGTGAAATGTTTTTGAAGTGTTAGTGAAATCAGGATAGAATCTGTGAAATGTGTCGTAGTTCCAGTGCAGTGAGTGAGTTGACAGCGAAATGAGTGTAATGTTGAAAGGTACTTGTGCAGATATGAACATATACTCGTGGGTTTTAGTTCGATCTTAGTTTTAAGATACAAATTAGAATATTTCAAATGTAATTTTAAGTGATCGTTTCATTTAATTTAGTATATTCCTGTTGTTATTATTATTATTATTATTATTATTATTATTATTATTAATTGTATTTTAATTAATAAGTTTATTATTGTCATTATTGAATGTAATTAGTTACCACTGCCACCGGGTATATACCCATTGCAGTGTGAATAAATACATACATATATAATGGAAGTAAAATAACTTTAATACGTCTGACCTAGAGTGAAAGTGAGGTAACTTTATTACTTTTGAACTATAGTGGAAATAACATAACTTCTGAGCTATAGTCAAATAAAATAACTTTAATGATTCTGAATATAATGGCAGAAATATACTTTATTACTTCTGAAATATAATGGAAATTAGATAACATTATTCTTTATTTCAACAGAAGATAACTTCACTAAATCAGTTACGAAGTATTTTTATGTAGTTTTGAAATATATGACGTCACTACTGTATTTTTGCGATTACGAATTGTAGCAACCGTAAGGCCTTATATTCACGGCTTACTGGAAGTAGCATTTCTTTATGATAAGTGCTAGTTATTGAGAATTATAGAAGCTTAAAAAGTCTATATTCTCATAGTTGTTCAGTTGTACCGTGGATTGTTACTAATCATGGTTCAGGTAAAATTTATTACTCGTATTAGATGTAACATTAAAACTTACTTATTTGACGACGCTTTCAACTACAGAGGTTATTGAGATTTGAAATTCGACGGGAGTGAGAAATGTAAGATAAAATTTTATCAAGAACACCTCCCTCTTGGAGGCTGTTAGATCACTTTGTAGACCTATGATTCTCACATTAATTTGCACATTGTGTAAATTAATAATTTAATTTTAAATGATGTTTGCTGTTGGAGTTACTTTACAACTTTATTGTAGTATGTGGGTAAATTGATCCTTAAGGGGAGAGGATGGTATTTTTTGGTGAAAAATAAGTAAATTAAAAAAAAAATCTTTAAAATACTCCGTGATATGTGTGGAATGCATAGCATAACATTTTGTGGGCATTTGTACCCTTATCGGATGTTGAGTCGCCATTTTTAAACTTCCTCCGTTATAGAGTTTTAAATCACTCGCCCACTTTTATTGTTGTTTCCAGTAAATTAAATTTTCAAAAAATAATTTTTTTCTTTAAAATACCCTTTGATATGTATGGAATGCATTGCATAACATTTTGTGGGTATTTGTGCCCTTATCGGATGTTGAGACGTCATTTTTAAACTTCCTGTGCTATGGATTTTTAAATCACACGCCCGCTTTTATCGGTTTCCAGTAACTTAATTTTTTTGCTACATTGCCAGACAAAAATGGATATAATTTCTGAACTATTAAAGATACATGCATGAAATTTATAACACCCATTCTTTAGACTATTAGGAAAGTTTTTTCCGTAACAGAATTTTGTTAATTGATTTCATTTTAAAAATACGTCCGTTTGTTTGCAAGAAAGGAAATCAGAAAATTGTTATTAAATTTTAATTGTTTATTTTACAAACGTAGGGACTACTATCAAAATTCTGTTATAGACAGTTTGTAGAACATGCTTTTGCAAATACATTGCAAAAAACTGTTTGAATCTGTCTTTAAAAACGGTTTAGATATATCGGTTTTAGTACAATCCTGCATTGGGTATATTTTTTTTCAAATTTGGGCTTCCAAATAATTTTTTTTTCAAGATATTTTTATTTGGTTGAGTAGCCACAGCTATGAGCTCTCTACATACAAAAAAATTAATATTTTACACCAAATAGGAAAAAAAGTTTTAAAAATACCATCCTCTCCCCTTAAGAATTTTTTCCCTGATGTGAAATGAAACCCTAATTTTCTGAAGCATTGCCGATGACTGTTAGATGCATGTAGGTCCATAAGTTTTTAGAATAAACATGGAAGTACTATAATAGTACATTATGCAACGAGCCTATAATGAAGGTAATTAAGAAGTGAGTATGGATATTTATGAAACGAGCGCAAGCGAGTTTCATAATTTTCATACGAGCTTCTTAATTACCATTATAGGCGAGTTTCGTACGACTTTTATGCTCGACCATATTTCTAACTTGATATTATTAATTTTTGAGCAATGTCCCGTATGTTGTGAGATGTGCGCAGACGCGAAAGTATTGATTTTTTCCGAGGAACAGATGTCCACATTGACCTTGCTAGGCCATAAGAACCTACAGAGATAACATTGAAATTAAATTAGACATTGAAAAACGAGATGACAAATTGAATTTATTTGAATATTATTTACAATTAACGCTAATTATTATAGTAATAGAATATAACCTTCTGCGACAGTATTGGATTTCCAGCCTCCGTGACTTTTCGCTAATTCTCTTTCGATTGCATATCCGAGAATAATCGATACTTGCGGTTTTATAACGGTAGAAAGCTGACCTGTCATTGGCTGAACAGTTGTAACCTGAGTCGTCATTGGCTGAAAGACCTGACCTTTAATGAGTAGGTGTACTTTAATGACATGCATTAAAGGTCTGCTACCAGGTGTATAATTACTACATTTCGGCATGGTCGAGCATAAATATTATTTTTGTCTCTACTAGGAATGACTTGGCAATTTCGTAGCGAGTAGCTAATCCGTTCGAACTTTATTGAGCTTCTGAGATCAGCCACCGGAAATAGTTCTGGCAGCTTCTGGTCTAGATTTCTTTCCCATGGAATTACGTTGCCAACTCTATGAAACTTGAGACCCGCGGGGAGAGGATGACTTTCAAACGCATCGGTCAAAGAACTCGTATCTGGAGCTTTCACGCGTGAAGATGGCTATTATTTATTAGTAATCACCTTTCTCCCGACTGTCAGTTTCAATCTCTCCCTTATTGTTTCACCTGTCGCTGGAGGGGAATGATGTATAATTCTATTAATAATTTGCTTACAGAGATGACCGATGCAGATTTCATTCCACCGACTATGACTGTTAAAAGTCTTAAGATTTATGGCATCTCACGTCTGTCAACAGAGCTTATTTGCTGAATGAAATAGAGGCTTATCAAGGTTACATAATCCGTGCTATACTTAACGAATAACGCGTGGGAGCCTATGTTATGATTTCGAATCTTGTTAATGTCATCCTCTGAGTTATTTTAAGGTTTACCATCGTGCTCTTTTTCTTGGGAATCCCACCAAGTCTTCTTATTTTCACTTTTAATCACTCTACTGTATTCTAAATAGAATGGAACTTTCTCCACAGGCCAGTGGCGGCTCGTGATAAAATATTATGTGTGTTCATATATTTTGTGTTCCAAAATTGAAGAGAATATGAAATGTCATAATTCCAGTATTTCACTATCGAAAAAATCGTATATAAATTCTAAAATAATAATAATAATAATAATAATAATAATAATAATAATAATAATAATAATAATAATAATAATGAAACCCAGTCTTTTTATTTCCAATTTTTCCTGGTAAGCCAGTTTACCCAATTCTTTGCTGTTTAAAATTGCTTGAACAGAATTCATTATTTACGTTTGTTAAAAATTAATACGAATGCTACCACAGTGTCGTTATTTACAAGAACGTGTGTTCAGTAATATATTTTGGTTCACAACACACTGATACACTATAGCCTATACCAGTACTGTAATCCTATTCGCATAGATTGATTACTATAAATACATGCCAGTAAATATTATTCTTAAATAATATACACCACCATACAGATACTTAAATTCATACCACCATCACATTCAGCCAGCACGTGTTTGAAGCCAAACTATGCTAACGTTAAAGTATAGTAATTCACAAACTACACTCTCGTAGCAGCACTGTACACACATCCACATAAAGTAAACGTTTCAACAGTGAGATGCTGACACCTACAGGCTAAAGTACAGACTATTAGGCATCGATGCACCTGACATCTGTAGGATAGAGTCACTGTTCACTTAACGCTTTGTGCTCTTGACGAGTCATAAGCGACCAGCGAAAGACAATTTTCTCCCGCGCATGCGTGAAATTCCTGTAACCTTCTTGAAAAGAGCACGGCTTGTACGTGAATGCATGTTGCCAAGTTTACATAAGAAGTTTATGCAAGATGCGGGAAGTTTAAAATACTCGATTCTGATATTATACATCCCCACTACATCAATAAGGTATTAAATAATAAAACTAGCCGTGCATTAATGGAAACAAGGTGTTCACGTGCTCTTGTGCTCTTATTGACGCACCGCCACTGCCACAGGCACTAGAAAAGCACAGTAATATAATTATTTCATTCTAATCTGTGTGCTGTCGTTTTTTTCGTTAAACATTATACTTCATTCTAACGTAAACATTATTACCATTTTCAAATGCTGTTTGTAATGTAATTTCCTTCTAGCTGTTTAAAGTAGCCTACCTACATAGATCAGTAATAGTGATTGGCAGATTCCTGCGCTGTGTATGTGCATGAATTGTGCAAAAATGAAAGGACGTAAGCCTACATATTTCATGGACGCTTCTCAGTCGAAGCGGTACCATAACACGTGGCGATGGATTAAAGGCCCATTCACAATGAAAATTAAACATAACCGTAACACAAACACAGAAGTTTGCGCCCAGGCTACCAAATGGGATCATTCACAGTGATTCACATAAACACTGATACTGATCGGGAACGGAGAGTTGACCAAGTTTCAACTTTGGCGTTCACGTTTCCGATCACAGCCCACTAGATTCATTCTATTGCCATCTAAAAGCTATTTTGTCGTTATATATTTTATAGCAAGAAGACCGTGACATAACCTATGCATTATTTTTTTCTGTGCTGTGCATCATGGAGCAAGTTTTATTTGATGAGATTCTAATATTGAGTGTTGAGGAAAATCCTCACGTTTACGATAAGCGGCGCGCCTCGTATAAAGATGAGAAAATGAAGGAGAATACGTGGCTTTCAATAGCTGCATCTTTGAACACCGATCGGAAGTGAATCATATTTTATTACTGTATTGGTTGTATTACACACTACATATTCACGCTTCAATTCAATAACTACTGTTGTATTCATTTTTCTTCTATTACAAATGTTTCTTCTCTAATTATTTTACGTTATGGTAGACTTAAAATAGGTTGTGATAATAAAGATGCATGGGCATATTTATAGTATCGTACCTAATGAAATGTTTCAGTTGAAATTTCGAAGTTGGTTAACCAGTGTTTATGTTGGCTGCCTTGTACTTGGTCAATTATACACAAATAACAACAGAATGCATAATTTCGACTTTACATATCATTATTGCCATGCATATCGATATGCATAGTCGTCTACGTTCTCGGTTTATTGTGAATCAAAAATTTTCATATTCACGTCCTCTGCTTCTCGTTTTCATTCTGGTTCTCGTTCCCGGTTTATTGTGAACCAGCCTTTAAGTTTCATGATGCGAGATTGCGCTCGGGCTTGGGCCAACTAGTTGGTTCGATTTTTCCGAGATTTTTCCCAACTATAAGTAGAATGTCAGGTAGGCCTATTCCACGGTGAGTCCTGGGCCTCATCTTGCCAGATAGCATTTCCCTATTGCCAATCTCACCAACGCTAGAGAACCTAGTAGCCCCTATGTCGTTTTCAAGCAGCCGATGAAAATAGTCATATGGAATTTGAGGAAATCCCTATGATTGCGTGTAACGTAGGCTATATACGGGAATCAGGGTAAATAAATAGAATTTGCTGTAATATTTAAGCGTGTCTCATGAATTAAATGAAATATGATATGAATAACAATAAATTATCCAATAGTAATTCTGTATTATTAAAGCAGAATGCATTATTAAGAAGGAAAGTAAAGATTTATTTATGAGTCACTGGCCCAGTTTCACCAACCTTTGTTAAATATTTATCATGTCGTTAAGGCAGTTTAACAGTAAACAGGGAACATTCGTGTTTGATAGAAGGATAAATCGTTTATTATGTTACTTAATTTAAATTGAATTAAAAAGTTAAAATGCGATTATTTTGATCCAGAGACCACTCATTTGGCCATAAAAATTAGTTTAGGAAATACAGGAAACGAATATACAGAATAGCCTATCAAGTTTTCTGTGCATAGGAAGCTATTTTAATCTTACCTGTCCTCGATTCACTCAGAAGTTACTGTGATAACATTATAGCATTATGTCCATCTAGAGAAACTACACTTTCCAATGGTGAAATAATAATTAATTATACAAATCGGTTAATTTAGCTTCCGATATTACTTCATAGAAACGCAGAAACATTATCTGTAGGCTATCTTTTATAGCTTTCGATTGTTGCTGTCCAAGACCCCTTATAGACGAAGTCATTTGTTTTTTAATTCATTACACGGCCTTAGAGGCAGTTATTTTAATTTTAAAACTCATTTATCTCCTTAAATATCAGTCCTATCAAAATTTTGCGTAGAATAAAACTTATCGGAAATTATGTTTAAAGAAATTTTGTTATGTAATATTTTTCACAAAAATTAATAATAACCGAGATATTTCGATTTATTTAATTCAGGCCCCTTATAACCCCCTTTTAAATAATGTATTTTGAATGCCATATAGCCTAAAATCTAAGTTACAACGAACTTAATTTATATTCCAATTTTCATCGAAATCCGTTCAGCCATTATCGCGTGAAAAGGTAACAAACATACAGACAGACAGACAGAACGACAAGAATTTCAAAAAAGCGATTTTCGGTTTCAGGGTGGTTAATTATATATGTTAGGACCAATTATTTTTGGAAAATCGAAAATTACCAGAAAAATTTCGGCTACAGATTTATTATTAGTATAGATTTTCAAAACATTGATTTGTTTCATAGTTCGCGTTTTCACATCCAAATGGCGATTGAAAATCTTGGGTTAAAGAGACCCATGCTTGCTCCTTTTTCCTAATGAAAGTTCTATCACTACGTTTGATTTCAATTGCTAGATCTATTAAAATAATTATATTTCTCATATACTCCTTATACGTTTCTTTTTCTCGATTTCCATTGTAATTATGTTAGTCTCCAATACTTCCATAATGTAAAAAATACAATTTTCCACTAAAACAAATGACTACACCAATTAAAGGAACATTCAGTAAACTTTCATACAATCACTGCTTCTTTGATTCCTGTTACATTACTCCTAACATCATGTTACCTAACCAAAGTACCTCAAATGGTTGGTGAAACACTATTACACTAACAGGATGTTTAATTTTTAACAACACGTTAGTTAACATGCTGTTAGCGTTATTTTAACGAAGCTTGGTGAAACTGGGCCACAGACAATTAACAATTAACTGCTATACTGTATACGCTACCATATTATCTTCTGGCCTAGTTGCCTCATAAGTGGTGCAATATTAGTATCACTTGTAAGGTTCAGACCTGTCTTCGGACAGATGATTAGGCCTAAACCACAACTGTATAGAAGTATATGGCAATATGGCGAAAATATTTTTATTTATCCATCTGCACGGGAGTAATATTAATCTTGAATTAAATTTCTATAGTTATACATGTATCATGCGTGTGTCTGTTTCGCGTCTATGTGAACTGATTTATATATTGCAACCCCTCCATGGATTATAATGAACTATTTCAAGTAGTATACAGATCGAGCTTTCAGGTAAAGCTCCCTGTGGAGCAGATTTGAATAATTTCAAGGGAAAAATTGTTCCGAGGCTGGGTATCGATATTGGTGAGTTCAGTCAAAGGTCCCGGGATCGATACCTGGGTCCGGAACATTTTTATCCTTGAAAGTAGATTAGTAGGTCTAACCCTCTCGGAATAGATAGACGCCCTTAAAATGGTAGGCTATGTCGCTCCGGTCCGAGCTGTACCGGGTAGAAGTCGGGATGGTACCCGCCTGTCTCAGCGAGATTGAAACTCTTCCCCATATCCTTGGCTTCTGCCCATATAGTGAGGCCCTTCGCAACATCCGTCACCATGCTGTCCCTTCTATGCTGGCCGAAGGAAGTAGGGTTTACAGTCCATCAAGAGGTGCAGGGACTAGCCACACAGGGAAGTGTTCGGCAAATTGATATCATTGCCATTAAGAACTCGGCATACATTCTCGATCACACCATGAGATTTGAGACACATGCAGATCAACCACATGAGGTGGACAGTAAAAAGAACGGATCTATGAACCAACAATCTCGTTCTATAAAGATAAATATAGCCTGTCCCACATTGATGTAATAGGTCTGATGGTGGGAGCACGAGGTACCATACCCTCCTTCTTTGCCAACAAATGTAAAAACCTGGGCCTAACACACAGCATTGTGAAGGAAATAGCCATTAATACCCTCAAAGGATCGATTCAGATATTGAGAAATCATTTGTATGGGAGTGATAATGGAAATTTCAAGTTATCTTAACCGATGGCTGTTGTGGTTAAGATATCAATGCCAATCAATCCGTATTATTATTTTTCTCGCGGCATTCAAATCATTCTACCCTATCTGATGATATCCCCCTTTCTTAACTGAAAATGAGCACAAACGCTACTTAGGTATAAATTTTTCTGACGTTTTGCATATCTGATTCCCTAACCGTTTCTAATGTGTATCATTTTACGTTTTAGGTGTGTTTCCAAATTATATGTAATACGCTTTGTCAAATCTGGCAACCTTTTCATAAGGGAAGCTAAATTTATTATTATTAATATTTGTGTGAGGTTTGTCACATTATCATTTTATAGCATTACTAGTGGCTTGTGCAGCAAATGCTGCAAACTAAGTAAATTAGACCTTCAAATAAAAATTTTTCAGATTTATTTTCAATAAAGAATATCAGACATTTTGAAAGTTATTTTCTTCCATAATAATGAAACATACTCCCTCTGAATGTTTTTTTATGCCAAATACTTTCTCTTGAACCTATCCACTTCAGGTTTTGAGTTTCAACGCGAAAACGCAAGTACCGATGTCAGAACGATCATCGGGTTTTTCATGTGGGACTAAATAATAGCTAATTCAGGTCATTGTGAATTGTATGCGAAAGTTAAAAAAATGTCAGGTTTCCTATGCTTTCGAACAATAGACATAGCATCTTGGTATACCTGCTGCATGTAGAGCTTGAAATGTAGACGGTAAAATCATTTCATCCTGTTAAGAGATATTGCTTAAATGATCAACAACATTTTCTAGGTCTCTTATTTTATCAGTAACTAATACCTTTTGGTCTTTCCATAGGAACTGTAATTTTTGCGCTCTCTCGAGCCAATACTGAAGAGAATGACGCATATAAATATCTACACCACACCGCGATTAAGTATATGAAAAAGACCCAACCCCACTTGATTAGTAACTATAAAGATATTTGATTTTTAATAACAATATTATTATCTTACTTGCGTTTTGTAGTTTTATATACAGTGCACATATATAGCCATCACTCAGTAAATTATAGAAATGAAGATCTAATTTAAGATATTCTCTACATCTACATACATAACCCCAAACGTTTCACATTCATATCATCAATATAGCATTAATACATATAATTAATGAAAAATAGTCGCATCATGGAATTAATTATAATAATATTTAATTTCTAATGGTAATAATGTCATCAAACCATCTCAAGTTTTGTAGATTTTAATATCCAATACACAGCTGTACTCAGAAAATTACACACCGCAGAATGAGACCTGTAAATTATTTTTAGTAAGTCTTGAAGTCTTTAATAACTAATTGAATTTGAGCTCTAAATATATCAGCAATCCTGCAGGTCATGGCCTTCGTGTAATAGTCTATTGTTTGTTGTAGGTTAGTGTGTGTTTTGTTTTATTCTGAAATGATGCAATTAGTTCTCAAAACTGACGAAAGATGGATTTTGGAAAATATGAAAATTATGTAGGAAAACTAACGCTTACTGAAAGTTACTATTTTTCTGAAAAACGTCGGGTTCTAAGCTTCAAAATGAGGGGTCACTTATTAAAATCCGTTCAGTCGTTTTCCCGTAATTTCCATTACCAGTTCAAATTATATATATATATATATATATATATATATATATAGATGTCTTAAACATTTCCATAGTAACTGTAGTAAAATTCTTTAATTTTTATGCTCGACCATGCCGAAATGTAGTAATTATACACCTGGTAGCAGACCATTAATGCATGTCATTAAAGTACACCTACTCATTAAAGGTCAGGTCTTTCAGCCAATGACGACTCAGGTTACAACTGTTCAGCCAATGACAGGTCAGCTTTGTACCGTTATAAAACCGCAAGTATCGATTATTCTCGGATATGCAATCGAAAGAGAATTAGCGAAAAGTCACGGAGGCTGGAAATCCAACTGTCGCAGAAGGTTATGTTCTGTTACTATAATAATTAGCGTTAATTGTAAATAATATTCAAATAAATTCAATTTGTCATCTCGTTTTTCAATGTCGAATTCGATAATCAAAGTTATAAAATTATAATATTATCAAGTTTAACGGGACTATGTCAAGGTCAATGACATTATTGTTCCTCGGAAAAAATCAATACTTTGGCGTCTGCGCACATCTCACAATTCACGACCTAGAACAAGGTCACTTCCGATCTTGTCATATACAAGTAAAATGTATACATCTGAATAATTTCAAGTTAGAAATATGGTCGAGCATAAAAAGTCGTACGAAACTCGCCTATAATGGTAATTAAGAAGCTCGTATGAAAATTATGAAACTCGCACTCGTTTCATAAACATCCGTACTCGCTTCTTAATTACTATCATTATAGGCTCGTTGCATAATGTACTAATATTAGTGTAGGTCGTATAACACGTGAAAATAAAATTCGATATCAGCGTGTAGTGCCGTAGATGCATTTTTGCATAATGTCAGTATAAAGTTAGTAAGGTGTAGAACATAGGTTTACATAGATAGGCCTAGTTTAAGAACAAGTGCGCGTTTGTTTACTGATCTACAGTTATGCTCGAGCATGGATTCGATTCCCTCTTGGACTGATTAGTTGATTGGTTTTTTCCGAGGTTTTTCCAACCGTAAGACGAATGTCAGGTAATCTATGGCGAATCCTCGGCCTCACATCGTCAAATACCATATCGCTATCACCAATTCCGTCGACGTTGCAGTAGTTGATACAGCAACGCTAAATAACCAAATAAAAAAAAAAGAAAAAGTGTTGACTTCGACTACTTCCGCTTAATTATTAATTTACGAAAATAATGTACCTACATTGTGCACTCTAGTGAGGCTCAAGTGACGTTTTTGGCCAGAGATATTCTGCCGATATTTATCTCTCTATTATAGTCGAATTGGATGCACGTTTGTTCTACAGGGACATCATTTTATTTTCACTTTCATTTTTATTGCATTGCATTTCTGAATGTACTTCACTCCCACCCCTTCACTAATGTCCTTGCTCCCGTCAAACACACAAACTTACAGCCGCTGTTGCATTCGAAGTCTTCAGGCAGTGAAGTAAACACTGCAGTGTATAGTGTGTTTCAGAAATATGGTTGCGTTTTTATCGAAGAAAGAAGCTATATTAATAATATCGTACTAAAAATTATATTCAAGAAACGATAAATTCAATTTCAGAGAATATGCTTGAAAATGTTTTTAATAATATGCGTAAAGAATTGAAGCCTGCATTGTAATGAACGGCAACCATTTTCAGCAACTTGTTTAAAAATTCAGATTAACTTATTTTGAATTGAGGTGGATACAAGCAAAGGAATGCTAGTGACATTTGTAATAACATGAGTTAAGTGCATCCAGTGTAAGCAAAAGCATCTAAAATTTTAGTGGCAAAGGGATATTTTAATCGCATCACACATTAAAATTTAAATAAAAATTTCACCAATTTTACGAAAGCTTAAATATTTAAACCCTATTTTCTCAAAAGTAACTTAAGTGCACTTACAGCCCTTTACTTATGACCCCCTCAATTTAAATGCACTCTCTATATTGATGTTAACATCAATAATTAATATGCTAAATAAAGTAGACATTACATAACGAACATAGCCGCCTGAAAAGTTGAGTTTTGAAAAAAAAAATGTTACTACTCTACTGTATTTTGATAAATTTCATAAAAGTGGTGATCAAACTGAAAATCGTAATATCGTATTTCCCTACAACATAAATGGATACACTACTTTTCTCTCCTCCTATACCCAGTAAAATGATTTGTTTACATATTGCACTAGTAACATCAGACTCCTGTAATGGAAGGGGGCAACAGTGTTTCCGAGTATAGCCAGGTTAATGTTAAAAATGTTGATAAAAATAAAGTGATGTCCCTGTATATTGTCTTATATTCCAATCGTATCTGATCAGAATGTTGGGGTGTTCTGGCATAAGCTGAGGTGATTAAAGGCAGCTATCCTGCAGCGCTGTTCTTGGACGACATTTTCCAAATGTTTATGCTGTAGTAAGGCAGATTGCTATAATGGGCCAAAGCAAGCCTAAGTACATGGATTCGTCCCGGACCCGGCCCTAAAAGAAATCAAGCAAGGTACGCGAAGCAGTTTACCCTGACCGCTAACCAAGCGGAACCATTCATCAATTACTTCCAGCAAATTATCAACTGAGGCGAAAGTGCGTTGCGATTTCTGGTGATCGGTGACACTGGAACACTTTCAGAACAGGAATGCTGTCAGACGCCATTGATAAAGACATTACTACATCCGGACACTTAGGTAAACATGTCGTGTTACTCCATCGTCTAATAGACAAAAAATGTAAACATTCCATCTTAAATTCACACGTTTTCGTGTTCCAGCGCCATTAAAATAATTGCACCAAATATCTGTAAATATAGAGTTCATGAGGTATTCCTTCATAACCGGTTATTTGGCTTAACTGTCATTTCATTATATTACGTGGACATTAATAATATCTTATACAGGGACATCATTTTATTTTTACTAACATTTTTAATATTAACCTGGCTATACCGTTGGATCAACGCCGTTTGCTACCCCTTCCACGACTGGAGTTCGATGATACTGGCGTAATATACAAACAAATCACTTTACTAGGTATAGGAGGGAAGAAAAGTAGTTCATCCGTTTAGGTAAACTATGAAATATCGCGATTTTGAGTTTGATCATTTTCATTAGGTTTTTGTTTAACCAAAATACAGTACAGTATTAACAATGAGTGCTTTTACTCACGAACTGAGCTGTCTATGTAGACGTATTCATTATGCAGTGTATATTATACTGTCTACAGCACATTAGCGTACAATATAGAGAAGGAAGTTAAATTTAAAAATAATCATAATATGGATATTTAAACACATTTTTGAAAATGGTGGCCGTTCATTTCGATACAGACTTCAGTTCTAATGTGCATATTAACGCACTATAGACTATTGTACCTAATTCCAATTACCAGGTTCGTACTTCGTACGAGTAACTCATGTTGAAATAATTCTGTACCTAGTCTATAAAAGAGTACCTTACGTACTGTAAGTTTAATCTTCACTTCTGCTCGATCCGAAAAGATAAAATTACTCATAAATGCTATCTGCTGTCCGTTCAAGTGGTTTTGTCGCAGGGTCGTAGAAAAGGGGGAAATCACGTGACAGTTATTTACTTAACGAGGCCGTTCTATTTAAGTTATTTTAAACAGTTATATAATATTACGTAGACGTCCAAATCCTAACAGAAATTAATGTTTTCATAAAAGAGCTAAGATAGCCCAGCTACTAGATTTTACAGTGGAGCGAGCAGAAGCAGGTGGGGAAACCGGGATGCGACGTAGACAAACGGACGACAGTACCCGTGCGAAAATATGATTCAATATTGAAAGCTCTTACGTCACTGGAAAACGCGAACATATTTCTGGAACGTACTATACTCACTAACTCAGTACTGCACACTCGGCCTCGGTTCTGTGTGGAGAACGATTGGAAGTTTACTAGTAGAGGGAGTGGGAGTGAAGTGCATTCAAAAACTCAGGTACAATAAAAATTGAAGTAAAAATAAAATGATGTCCCTGTATATAAAAGTCAATGTGGCTATGTATGTATGTATGTATGTATGTATGTATGTATGTATGTATGTATGTATGTATGTATGTATGTATGTATGTATGTATGTATGTACTCTATACAAATCTAGACGCTTTGACCGATATGTGTCAAAGTTTCCACATTTAATCTTTATAACCAGGAGAAGAACATAGGCTACATTAAAATCGGACAAATTTACGTTAAATTAATTAAAACATAAAAGATAAAGTTATATACGATCAAACATTCATGTACAATATTAAATGCAGTCTTCTACAGTCAATTGTTTTTATTATTGTCTGTTGTATTCAACATCGACTTTCACGAGGCCGTGGAAGAAAGAACACGAAAGCATTGTTGATACATCATGAAGGCCAAAATTTAGACAATTCATGCAGTAAGTAGCCTATCTTTCCGCAGTCCAGGACCGTAGTATGAGTTTCTCGATACAGTTGTAGATAGTGAGCAGGCTGTATTTTATCCAACTGAATTCTTTAATTCTTTGAAACCACATAATTTAATACTTAATTATATATATATATATATATATATATATATATATATATATATATATATATATATATATATATATTTATGCAAAGGAGGGGAAAACAACGCATTTTACACATACGAAAAAGCAATTCAGTGATATGTTTGTTATGTTGTTAATGTTAGTATGTGAATGTACGTAAGCCCACTGGAAATAACACTGTATTAATTCTGAATTATAAGTCTCTCAAAATATTGTTCATATCCGAAAATGTGTTACTGCGAGATTCTATCTGTATAATCACGTTGCCAATCAGTTAAGCATTGTGAGAAGAACAATGTCTTAATTTCTAAAATATACGTATCCCAAAATATTATTTTTGTTACTATTGTTTGTTATGTTTTACTTATTGCGAATTTATATAATGTATCTTTATTATGTACACAAAATAAGATATAATATAATTAATATTTCCTTAATTTCTGAGATATAATTTCTCAAGTCATATTTAAAAAAACTGGTTACGATATAAACTGGTGTACAGCGGTAAAGGGGTATAATATCTTCGAATATAAATTGAATTACATGACGTATATATTGATCCTTTGGTATGACCGAGAGATAATTTTTTTCTGACGATGACACCCCAACGGGTTAAGACTGTTAACAAGGAAATTCCATATTTATCGTCAGCTCTCTCTGAAGTTCAAATGAAAGCACACATAGTCATGAAATTACGTGAAATGTGTGCCAGGACAGCTTCACATCAATGTACAGATCTTATATCATTTTATCTCTGCCTCTGTGTAACGTCACATTTGCGGTGGAGAGGAAAAGAGATGGGTGAAAGATTGTAATGCCCACGAATAAGATAAGTCACTTGAAATTTAATGGTCATTGACCACCAGAGATGAAATGTAAGACCTGTAGAACATTGGGTCAACGCTAAGTGGATTTATAAGTACCAAGAGGTGTGTTTTTGTTTTGCTGAACTTCAAGACAATACTAACTCACTTAAAGTTCGTGTAACTGTAGCCTGTATATATTTTCGTTGGTTTTACTTTGTTTATAGTTTGATTTTTCTATTATTTTATTTTATTTGTGGTGATATAGAAGAGATGATCTAGTGGCCTTAACTACGCCTGATTAAATAAATAAAAAAATATAAAAATTTATATGTATAATTAAATTTAAAAACAGTTAAACGCAAGATTCATGATGCAAAGTTTTCTTCTCGGTGCCTGATCTACAACAGCTGTTTTAAATTGAGTTAACCCTGGTAGGCATTAATTAATTCATGCAAGTGACGCTATGTAAAGAATCATCTTTATGAACGAGGTTGTCTATAGTTCAGTTTCCGAGATTTCCGACAAGTCTAGCAACCACTTTAATTAAAAAAAGAAACCAAAAATGAAAACCCGGACAATGCCGGGTGTTCCTAGCTAGTATTTAATAAAATTTTAATATTTTATAACTATTACATCTACAGTATTCTCACTAGGGGTTTTAATTTATCTAGAGAAAAGCAAAACTCGAGTGGGATTTAATTGACTATTATACGATTAGAAAAAGTATATAAAGATTAGAAGAAATTAAGTACTCTAATACAATGAAATATATATTAATTGACTTACTAAAATTCTATTTCGCTAATATTACATTCACCAAAATGTTTAAACGGAGCCGTCATTTGTTCTGCTATAACAAGAAAATGAAATAGGACAGCTTCATTCCATAAAATAAAGATGATGATGATGACAATAATAATAATAATAATAATAATAATAATAATAATAATAGCAGTAATAATGAATTAAAACACCACTGTGATATTCTTTTCATTCCTGTGAATTTCAAGTTGTCATAGTAGTGTTCAAACAGCACGGATGTTATTTATGTAATATAAATATTTTAATCACATTTTTAAACTCACAATTGACTCAAATACCTTAAACGATGGCAATATTTTGTAAAGAGATTTGAAATTAGCTCGACAATTTCACAAGAAAATCCGCCGTTAAGAGACGAAAGTTTGTCACTTTGTATGCAGCAAAACACTCGTTTTAACTCGCTGAAAATCGGAAATCAATGAAGATTGTGAGTTGCGACAACTTTTAAAATTAATTTCTATTTACTCTCAACATTTCATTCGCTTTGACCCCTCACCTAACTTGAAAAACAAAAAAGTTTGCCACTGACCAATTTTTGAAGATGTGTCTATTTTTAACAGATCACTTCAAAGTTAGTAATTTTTTTCCTGATTTTTTAAAAAGAGATTTTTATTTTGAATTCTTTCATCTGTTTTCCTTAGACACTAACCTATCAATCATAAAAACTGACTAGCGCCATTGACTGACTATCATAAGAACTATGACATTAAATGTTTTAATGGAGCGAGAAATGTTGTTTCTTGTCTCTTAGCTGCAACTGGCAGAGAGAAGAGTTTCGTTAAAATATAGCTTTCAGTGTGGCCACCGGATGTAGCAAGCATCGCAAACATAGCGTAGCGCTCTGTGTGACTTTAGCATAAGTCCTGTGCCTGATCTCGTCACCAAATCCATCGACACAAAATAACATAAAGCTGTCAGAAGCAAAGAACCTGCTCAAGCAAACTCCATTCTATAACCTGCTCATTACAGTTGTCGTAACGTAATAGTTTCTAACTCCATTCTACTAGAGAATATTGATTCAAAGATAAAAAAATTCTTGGGATAAGTCAATACCAACTGAATTACTGAGAGTCTTAAATGAATTAAACAAAATCATGCAAAATCGAATTTTAATTTGGAAATACCCATTAACAAAACAAAAAAATAAATCATAGAGGGTTGTTCTTTGAAAACAAAATTTAATAGAATTTGTATTTTTAATTAAACATTTCATAGCGTATTTAAGGAAAAGAAATTTCATTTTAAGTGTAATATGATAACAAATTATAGAAATCTTTAAAATAAAATAATATAATTTAAAAAATCTATTTAAAATACAAATTTTCAATCACTTAGGCCTTTGGATTGAACATACATTTTTCCACAGATAGTAAATGAATATTGATTCAAAGATAAATAAAAAATTTACAAGATAAAAAGAAACGACAAACGGTTCAATTGTATACATTTTGTGACTTTGAGGCAATTTTTGAGAACAATGACAATAATTTTAACATAAGGGCAATACAAAAATAATAAAATAAATGGAAAAACAAGTCACTTGTACATGGTGCCATTCGAAAAACACAGACTCATTTTTGTACATAGTTTATAAATGAAAAAATATGTTTAAAATGTGAAAACGTATTCAAATAAATGATTTCTTTTCAAATTAGTTCATAATTTTTGTTCAGATTTTCTTCATAAAATTAAAAATAAAAAGTTACAAAAGAATATAATTTTGTACGTTTTGAGACATTTCATAGGAATACAAAAATGATAAAATAAGTCGGCTACATGGTTCCATTAAAAACAAATACAGACTCATTTGTACATAGTTTATAAATGAAAAATATGCTTTTGGAAAACTTATTCAAATTATTTCTTTTACAACTCGCATAACATTTGTTCCAGATTTTCTTCATAAAATTAAAAATAAAAAGTTACAAAGAATATAATTTTGTAATACGTTTTGAGACGTGAGGAATACAAAAATGATAAAATAAGTCGGCTACATGGTGCCATTAAAAACACAGACTCATTTGTACATAGTTTATAAATGAAAAATATGCTTTTGAAAACTTATTCAAATTATTTCTTTTACAACTCGCATAATTTTTGTTCCAGATTTTCTAAAAAAAAAATAAATAATCCAAAGAATAAATTAAAAATAAAAAAGTTACCATTAAAAACATAGACTCATTTGTAATGAAAATATAATTTTGTAACGTTTTGAGACGTGAATATAATTTTGTACGTTTTGAATACAAAAAAATGATAAAATAAGTCGGCTACATGGTGCCATTAAAAACACAGACTCATTTGTACATAGTTTATAAATGAAAAATATGCTTTTTGGAAAACGTATTCAAATTATTTCTTTTTACAACTCGCATAACTTTTGTTCCAGATTTTCTTCATAAAATTAAAAATAAAAAGTTACAAAAGAATATAATTTTGTACGTTTTGAGACATGAGGAATACAAAAATGATAAAATAAGTCGGCTACATGGTGCCATTAAAAACACAGACTCATTTGTACATAGTTTATAAATGAAAAATATGCTTTTGGAAAACTTATTCAAATTATTTCTTTTACAACTCGCATAATTTTTGTTCCAGATTTTCTTCATAAAATTAAAAATAAAAAGTTACCAAAGAATATAATTTTGTACGTTTTGAGACATGAGGAATACAAAAATGATAAAATAAGTCGGCTACATGGTGCCATTAAAAACACAGACTCATTTGTACATAGTTTATAAATGAAAAATATGCTTTTGGAAAACTTATTCAAATTATTTCTTTTTACAACTCGCATAATTTTTTTCCAGATTTTCTTCATAAAATTAAAAATAAAAAGTTACCAAAGAATATAATTTTGTACGTTTTGAGACGTGAGGAATACAAAAATGATAAAATAAGTCGGCTACATGGTGCCATTAAAAACACAGACTCATTTGTACATAGTTTATAAATGAAAAATATGCTTTTGGAAAACTTATTCAAATTATTTCTTTTTACAACTCGCATAATTTTGTTCCAGATTTTCTTCATAAAATTAAAAATAAAAAGTTACAAAAGAATATAATTTTGTACGTTTTGAGACATGAGGAATACAAAAATGATAAAATAAGTCGGCTACATGGTGCCATTAAAAACACAGACTCATTTGTACATAGTTTATAAATGAAAATATGCTTTTTGGAAAACTTATTCAAATTATTTCTTTTACAACTCGCATAACTTTTGTTCCAGATTTTCTTCATAAAATTAAAAAAAAAAGTTACCTAAAGAATATAATTTTGTACGTTTTGAGACGTGAGGAATACAAAAATGATAAAATAAGTCGGCTACATGGTGCCATTAAAAACACAGACTCATTTGTACATAGTTTATAAATGAAAAATATGGTTTTTGGAAAACGTATTCAAATTATTTCTTTTACAACTCGCATAACTTTTGTTTCAGATTTTCTTCATAAAATTAAAAATAAAAAGTTACAAAAGAATATAATTTTGTACGTTTTGAGACATGAGGAATACAAAAATGATAAAATAAGTCGGCTACATGGTGCCATTAAAAACACAGACTCATTTGTACATAGTTTATAAATGAAAATATGGTTTTGGAAAACGTATTCAAATTATTTCTTTTTACAACTCGCATAACTTTTGTTCCAGATTTTCTTCATAAAATTAAAAATAAAAAGTTACAAAAGAATATAATTTTGTACGTTTTGAGACGTGAGGAATACAAAAATGATAAAATAAGTCGGCTACATGGTGCCATTAAAAACACAGACTCATTTGTACATAGTTTATAAATGAAAATATGGTTTTGGAAAACGTATTCAAATTATTTCTTTTTACAACTCGCATAACTTTTGTTTCAGATTTTCTTCATAAAATTAAAAATAAAAAGTTACAAAAGAATATAATTTTGTACGTTTTGAGACATGAGGAATACAAAATGATAAAATAAGTCGGCTACATGGTTTAAAAACACAGACTCATTTGTACATAGTTTATAAATGAAAATATGGTTTTTGGAAAACGTATTCAAATTATTTCTTTTTACAACTCAAACTTTTGTTTCAGATTTTCTTCATAAAATTTAAAATAAAAAGTTACAAAAGAATATAATTTTGTACGTTTTGAGACGTGAGGAATACAAAAATGATAAAATAAGTCGGCTACATGGTGCCATTAAAAACACAGACTCATTTGTACATAGTTTATAAATGAAAAATATGGTTTTTGGAAAACGTATTCAAATTATTTCTTTTACAACTCGCATAACTTTTGTTCCAGATTTTCTTCATAAAATTTAAAATAAAAAGTTACAAAAGAATATAATTTTGTACGTTTTGAGACGTGAGGAATACAAAAATGATAAATAAGTCGGCTACATGGTGCCATTAAAAACACAGACTCATTTGTACATTGTTTATAAATGAAAAATATGGTTTTTGGAAAACGTATTCAAATTATTTCTTTTTACAACTCGCATAACTTTTGTTTCAGATTTTCTTCATAAAATTAAAAATAAAAAGTTACAAAAGAATATAATTTTGTACGTTTTGAGACGTGAGGAATACAAAAATGATAAAATAAGTCGGCTACATGGTGCCATTAAAAACACAGACTCATTTGTACATAGTTTATAAATGAATAATATGGTTTTTGGAAAACGTATTCAAATTATTTCTTTTTACAACTCGCATAACTTTTGTTTCAGATTTTCTTCATAAAATTAAAAATAAAAAGTTACAAAAGAATATAATTTTGTACGTTTTGAGACGTGAGGAATACAAAAATGATAAAATAAGTCGGCTACATGGTGCCATTAAAAAACACTCATTTGTACATTGTTTATAAATGAAAATATGGTTTTTGGAAAACGTATTCAAATTATTTCTTTTACAACTCGCATAACTTTTGTTTCAGATTTTCTTCATAAAATTTAAAAATAAAAAAGTTACAAAAGAATATAATTTTGTACGTTTTGAGACGTGAGGAATACAAAATGATAAAATAAGTCGGCTACATGGTGCCATTAAAAACACAGACTCATTTGTACATAGTTTATAAATGAAAAATATGGTTTTTGGAAAACGTATTCAAATTATTTCTTTTTACAACTCGCATAACTTTTGTTTCAGATTTTCTTCATAAAATTTAAAATAAAAAGTTACAAAAGAATATAATTTTGTACGTTTTGAGACGTGAGGAATACAAAAATGATAAAATAAGTCGGCTACATGGTGCCATTAAAAACACAGACTCATTTGTACATAGTTTATAAATGAAAATATGGTTTTTGGAAAACGTATTCAAATTATTTCTTTTTACAACTCGCATAACTTTTGTTTCAGATTTTCTTCATAAAATTTAAAAATAAAAAGTTACAAAAGAATATAATTTTGTACGTTTTGAGACGTGAGGAATACAAAAATGATAAAATAAGTCGGCTACATGGTGCCATTAAAAACACAGACTCATTTGTACATAGTTTATAAATGAAAATATGGTTTTTGGAAAACGTATTCAAATTATTTCTTTTTACAACTCGCATAACTTTTGTTTCAGATTTTCTTCATAAAATTTAAAATAAAAAGTTACAAAAGAATATAATTTTGTACGTTTTGAGACGTGAGGAATACAAAAATGATAAAATAAGTCGGCTACATGGTGCCATTAAAAACACAGACTCATTTGTACATAGTTTATAAATGAAAAATATGGTTTTTGGAAAACGTATTCAAATTATTTCTTTTACAACTCGCATAACTTTTGTTTCAGATTTTCTTCATAAAATTTAAAATAAAAAGTTACAAAAGAATATAATTTTGTACGTTTTGAGACGTGAGGAATACAAAAATGATAAAATAAGTCGGCTACATGGTGCCATTAAAAACACAGACTCATTTGTACATAGTTTATAAATGAAAATATGGTTTTTGGAAAACGTATTCAAATTATTTCTTTTTACAACTCGCATAACTTTTGTTTCAGATTTTCTTCATAAAATTAAAAATAAAAAGTTACAAAAGAATATAATTTTGTACGTTTTGAGACGTGAGGAATACAAAAATGATAAAATAAGTCGGCTACATGGTGCCATTAAAAACACAGACTCATTTGTACATAGTTTATAAATGAAAAATATGGTTTTTGGAAAACGTATTCAAATTATTTCTTTTACAACTCGCATAACTTTTGTTCCAGATTTTCTTCATAAAATTTAAAATAAAAAGTTACAAAAGAATATAATTTTGTACGTTTTGAGACGTGAGGAATACAAAAATGATAAATAAGTCGGCTACATGGTGCCATTAAAAACAGACTCATTTGTACATTGTTTATAAATGAAAAATATGGTTTTTGGAAAACGTATTCAAATTATTTCTTTACAACTCGCATAACTTTTGTTTCAGATTTTCTTCATAAAATTTAAAATAAAAAGTTACAAAAGAATATAATTTTGTACGTTTTGAGACGTGAGGAATACAAAATGATAAAATAAGTCGGCTACATGGTGCCATTAAGAACACAGACTCATTTGTACATAGTTTATAAATGAAAATATGGTTTTTGGAAAACGTATTCAAATTATTTCTTTTTACAACTCGCATAACTTTTGTTTCAGATTTACAAAAGAATATAATTTTGTACGTTTTGAGACGTGAGGAATACAAAAATGATAAAATAAGTCGGCTACATGGTGCCATTAAAAACACAGACTTTTATAAATGAAAATATGGTTTTTGGAAAACGTATTCAAATTATTTCTTTTTAAACTCGCATAACTTTTGTTTCAGATTTTCTTCATAAAATTTAAAATAAAAAGTTACAAAAGAATATAATTTTGTACGTTTTGAGACGTGAGGAATACAAAATGATGAAATAAGTCGGCTACATGGTGCCATTAAAAACACAGACTCATTTGTACATTGTTTATAAATGAAAAATATGGTTTTTGGAAAACGTATTCAAATTATTTCTTTTTACAACTCGCATAACTTTTGTTTCAGATTTTCTTCATAAAATTTAAAATAAAAAGTTACAAAAGAATATAATTTTGTACGTTTTGAGACGTGAGGAATACAAAAATGATAAAATAAGTCGGCTACATGGTGCCATTAAAAACACAGACTCATTTGTACATAGTTTATAAATGAAAATATGGTTTTTGGAAAACGTATTCAAATTATTTCTTTTACAACTCGCATAACTTTTGTTTCAGATTTTCTTCATAAAATTTAAAATAAAAAGTTACAAAAGAATATAATTTTGTACGTTTTGAGACGTGAGGAATACAAAAATGATAAAATAAGTCGGCTACATGGTGCCATTAAAAACACAGACTCATTTGTACATAGTTTATAAATGAAAATATGGTTTTTGGAAAACGTATTCAAATTATTTCTTTTTACAACTCGCATAACTTTTGTTTCAGATTTTCTTCATAAAATTTAAAATAAAAAGTTACAAAAGAATATAATTTTGTACGTTTTGAGACGTGAGGAATACAAAAATGATAAAATAAGTCGACTACATGGTGCCATTAAAAACACAGACTCATTTTTACATAGTTTATAAATGAAAAATATGGTTTTTGGAAAACGTATTCAAATTATTTCTTTTTGCAACTCGATTTTCATAACTTTTTTGTTTTTGAGACAGATTTTCTTCATAAAATTAAAAATAAAAATTACAAAGAAAAGTTACAAAAGAATATAATTTTGTACGTTTTGAGACATGAGGAATACAAAAATGATAAAATAAGTCGGCTACATGGTGCCATTAAAAACACAGACTCATTTGTACATAGTTTATAAATGAAAAATATGGTTTTTGGAAAACGTATTCAAATTATTTCTTTTTACAACTCGCATAACTTTTGTTTCAGATTTTCTTCATAAAATTTAAAATAAAAGTTACAAAAGAATATAATTTTTTACGTTTTGAGACGTGAGGAATACAAAAATTATAAAATAAGTCGGCTACATGGTGCCATTAAAAACACAGACTCATTTGTACGTAGTTTATAAATGAAAATATGGTTTTTGGAAAACGTATTCAAATTATTTTTTTTACAACTCGCATAACTTTTGTTTCGGATTTTCTTCATAAAATTTAAAATAAAAAGTTACAAAAGAATATAATTTTGTACGTTTTGGGACGTGAGGAAAAGCAAAAATTATAAAATAGGTCGGCTACATGCATCTCAAGTCATCGCAATGATTGAACCATTAGATCTTACTGGTATCTACAGAGCTCAATTATCTGACTTAAAGAAAAATCGAAAAAACTCCACTACAACATTCAACAACCACAATATTGAACAGTTAGCGGATCACACAGCAGTGGGCCACCCAAGCTTTCCATCAAAAGGACAACTCCTCCTCGACACACGACTACCACATATATACAGATGGATCAGTGTCTGAGGTCAGGAGCATAGACAAGACTAATGGAGGAAATACAAGAGAAGAAGAGAAGGAGAGGAGTCCAGGGTTCGAAATAATAGGAGAATCATCTAAGGGGAATATGGAGAGTATAAGGAAAGGAGTCTTTGCGAGTGCAGGTCCGAGTGCAAGTTACGAAAGGGACTGCGGGGAAGAGAAGAAAGAAGTCGAGAATACAACTGACAACGAGTGCGCAGATGGTCAAACTTCAGCAATCGTGGATGTTTTTGAGAGGGAACTAAAAAAGATGTGCGAGAAAAAATAGATGAAACTTGTATAAAAATTCAGCGAGTTATGTGATAGTTAAAGAAACAAGGAAGTGCAAACTAAAACGTTTAAAAGTGAACTAGAGGGCAAAAGTGTAAGAAAAGGAACAGAGAAGAAAGTGTTAAGTGTAAGAAGATAGGGTAAGAGTGTAATACGTTAGACTACCAAACAATGAATACAAGAGAATTAAAGTGACTATTACACTCTTACTACGTCATACTACTTTTGACCAATTAAACAGTACCTATCATGGCTGCTTATCGCACAATTTTATCGCGTCCCTAGCATTTGTTTAATTTTATCGCGTCCCTAGCATTTGTTTAATTTTATCGCGTCCCTAGCATTTCTTGAATTTTATCGCGTCCCTAGATTTGTTTCTTTGTTCGCCAACATTTGAAACTGCGCTGGTCTGGACGTCAAAAATATATATAATTACAAACCACTCCAGTCGATGCACAGCAGTTTCAAATATAACTCGCATTGGCATTCAAGAACAAGAATTAATAAAAATCACTGATCATACCTATGCATCTTCTGAAATCCGATTTACAAATAAATGAAGAGCACCATTCGGAAATCCTGAACAAGTTGAATACACCATGTAGGCCTAAATCAACGAGTTCCACTTCTATTACGCACACGTCCAATATAACATCAATTGAACCACCAACCACATTCAAATTTGAAAATTGTACATTCAATAATTATTCCTTTTAAAATTATTCATTCGGAAATCCTGAATAAGTTGAATATAGGCCTAAATCAACGAGTTCCACTTCTATTATGCACACGTCCAATATAACATCAATTGAACCACCAACCACATTCAAATTTGAAAATTGTACATTCAATAATTATTCCTTTTAAAATTATTCGTGTTTATTTTTTATGTCATCGTCGTTAAATAAAACTTTTCTAGCACTTGTGCATATTAGTTAGGTTATGTTATAGCTTCTGCTATATGATATTATGGATAGTCACGTATCAGAGATTGTTTAATATTAAGATTTATTGAAAATCATCTATCAAGTGACGTTGATTACTGGGATTCGGATAATTGAAGTGGAATGCAACTGTCTTAATAAAAATGAAACTGAATCAACAAAGCCTTCTTGACTAGTAACAGGCCACAAAGTTCAATGATGATTCCATAGTTGGCACAACTGATACCGGTAACAAGAAAACATCATCATAAAATACTACTGCCATCTAGCGTAATGTTGAGATGCTACAATAATACATTTGAAGACAGTTGAATTTTCGTAAGCCAATTAATATTTTATTGTATTGGAGTACTTTGTTACTTCTAATCTTTATATAGCCTACTTTGTTCTAATCGTGTAATAGTCAATTAAATCCCACTCGAGTTTTGATTTTCTCTAGATAAATCTGCTCGTGTTCCACTCGCAGATATATCGTTAAAATCAAAACCTCTAGTGAGATTACTGTTGAAAAAAACATCTGAACAAATGTGAAGTGGAATGAGAGAGAAATTGCAAGCGTAATTAAGTGAATTAGATATTTCATGTTTTTCAATGTTATGGGTTGGGAGTAGTATCAGGGTACTATAACTGTAGGAGTGTTATAGAAATAAATATATGGAAAGAGGTAATAAAATAGGAAATTTAGGAGTGAAGCGAAAAGAAAGAGATAAATATGTAAATAAACAGAGGATAGAAAAAAGTGATGTAAGTGTTGTAAATAAGAGTAAACGGGAAAGTCAGCAAGTAGTGTAGGAGAAAATAGCGGGAAAACAATGATTAAGAGTAGGTAGGATGTGAGGGTAGAGAAGAAAATAAATAAATAACGCAAATTATTAAGGAAGGAATATCCAATATTTAATAGGTGAGCGGGAAATGGAAGGGAGGCAGTCTAGGTAGGAGGGAGAGAATAGAAGAGGATAGAGGGGGAAGGACATATAGCAATTCAGTCATATCAGAACATTAGAAAGTAATCAAGAAATTCTCGGCAAAGAATACATTAATAGAAAAGAGTTGTATGTATTAAAGGGATGGTGGATCGAAAAACAGAAATGTGAAGGTCCACCATAACTGTGAATTGTAAAGTTGATTGACAAATAAATATATCATATCATATCATATCATATCATATCATATCATATCATATCATATCATATCATATCATATCATATCATATCATATCATATCATATATCATATCATATCATATCATATCATATCATATCATATCATATCATATCATATCATATACAGATGGATCACGACACAAAAGTAATCAACTGGAAGAACAAGTAGGCTGCGCATTTGTTGCTTATCACAGTGATAATGAAATATTTTGCACCAAGATAAAACTGTCTCCTTATTGTACAGTTTTTCAGGCAGAACTTCTAGCAATTAATGAAGCTATGAAATGGTGCATTAAGAACGAAAACTCAGCGCGCATATATAGTGACTCCCATGCTGCCCTTCGCTGCATCGCCGACAAGTACAACCGTCACCCATTAGCGATAGAGGCAAGGGAATTACTTGAGAAGTACGCACAGCTCATATGCCTCACTTGGGTCCGTGGACACAATGGTGTAAGAGGAAATGAAAGAGCTGACGAGCTAGCGAAAGCTGCAGCATCCAGCAGCGAAACTCCGACATACACTCTACAACCGATATCATACGAGTATATCAAGAAACAAATACGACAACAGACTCATCAAAACTGGAATACTAGATGGACGACATGCACAATCGGATCATTAACAAGAGACACCTACTTCCCAACAATCCACGACCGACTCAAAAGCCATCGCTTCAAACCTACTTTCGTAACAACGCAATTTCTCTCTGGACAAGGGAAAATTTGGTACTTACTTCGGCAGATTCAACATTCCATCAGACATCGACTCTACATGCTCCTTCCGCGAAGACCTTCACAGTGTGAAACATCTTCTATTTGACTGTCCTATTATTGAAGCAAAGAGATTTCAAATAAAGACACATCAGCGAATAGGGATTATAAAGAATGGACACTTCGCGTCGGTACCTTTGATGTAGCCGGACTGATTTCAATGACCTTCAAGCCAGCTAAAGCGTCAGATTCTGCTTTCTCCCTAGAGTTGGCGCTGACATCCACCAGCTAGCAGTCGACACAGCGGAAATATAACACACGTAATTAATACATCTAGGTACATTATGTACTCAAAATAAATGGGCTCCATAGAATAATAAATCCTTCATTAACTGCAATGTCTAGACTCTAGAGTTCCTTTATAATGAGAGTTGAGACGTTGAGCCCAACAACAATTAAAATATGTAACGATATGATAGCGCTGAAAATGGAAAAACAAAACTCTTACGAGAAGTAAAACAATATACCTATATTATATTATTATACAAATATTAAACGAATTCGATACTTAATTTTATAATGTATTATATTATTTTATAATATAATTTATGATATCTGAAATATAAAATATTATTATTACAACTAGTTTGTCACTGAGAAATAAGGAAAAGCTGTTAACTTGAATTTATTTGAAGCAAAGCGTTACTGGATTATGCAATAAGGTAGGCGATTTTTGGATCCTGTGCCTTAACTCTATTTTCAATTATCATCTTAGCGTATGCTCGATTACACTACCTCTAGCGCTTGAAAGTGGAACTTGCCGCTGGCGCATAGAGAAACAAAACACAGGAAAATTCGCTCAGTGTCCATTCTTTATAATCCCTATTCGCTGGACACATCTTCTGGACTGCGACACCGAATATAGGACTCCACAATGTGAACTGGTCAAAAAACCTTGTTGCTACAGACAATTTATAGACTTATCTTTAAAAGACTGTAGATATATACTTCACCATCTGTGTAAAAATAAGTAGTAGCCTATAGATAAGTAGTACACCGTATAACAAAACTAAAACCCTAGCATACCGCTTGGTGAATTACGGTTCTTATGAGCGGATATTTAATAATAATACATGGTGCCATTAAAAACAGAGACTCATTTGCATATTTTTATAAATGAAAAATATGATTTTTAGAAAACATACTTACCTACTCAGATTATTTCTTTTTACAACTCGTATAACTTTTGTTCCCGATTCTCTTCATAAAATTAAAAATGAGAAAGTTACAAAGAGTTCCATACTTTTTAATCACCTTGTTTGTTTCTTACGTCTTCTGGCTTAGTTGCCTCATGAGTGATGCCTTATTGGTGTCACTTATGAGGATCCAACCAGTCTTCTAGATGTACAGAAATGGCAAAAAACCGGACCGACCCTTGTAGCTGATTTCAGAGCCTTGTTCACTCCCGAGCACGATAGACTAGTAACTAAGACTTTCGTGGTTCGAATCCTGCCTTGGAAGGAAACTCTTTTTTGTTCCTTATTCAAATTTATTCCCGATACTTTTCGATTGCTGGTAAAATTCATGTTCTTTCTTCCTTTCAGTCGATAATCAGATATGCCCTAATTTTCTGGGGAAATGGAACCAAAATTGGATGCGTCTTGATTTTACAAAAGAAAGCCATTAGAATTTTATGTCTATCAAACTATCTGGAACATTGTCGGCCACTTTTCAGACAATCATGGATTTTAACAATAATAAATTTGTATATATATATGATCTAGTACTTTACACTCGACAAAATATCGACAATTACTCATTGGTGGCCAATATACATGATCATGAAATTAGAAATAGTGAACAAATTAATATTCCATATAGTAGATTACACAAGAGCAACAACATTTTTTTAATTATGGGGATGAAATTATATAATAATCTCCCAAGTCAATATTATAAATTACCAATCAATAGCTTCAAAACTAGATTTTACAATTGGTTATTAAATAATCTTTTTTATTCTGTCGCTGAGTTTTTCAACACGAATTTGTATGAAATTGTATTTTAAAAAATAAGTTTAATTGCAATTTAGTTAGTTTTCTTTAATTTAAAAGTTTCAAATTATTTCATGTTTTCATTGTATTATTTAAATGTTTCTCTTATTAGTGTTTTTAAAAATGAATTTATATGCTTTTCAATGTATTCTGACGAAGCCTAAAACTGTATGTCTAATGGCCAAATGAATTGAATTGAATAAGTTAATTAAGTAGTAAAATATCGCTGCAATCGAAAAGTATTGGGAATAAATTTGAATAAGGAACAAAAAAAGTTTCCTTCCCAGGCAGGATTCGAACCACGAAAGTCTTAGTTACCAGTCTATCGTGCTCTGGAGTGAACAAGGCTCTGAAATCAGCTACAAGGGTCGGTCCGGTTTTTTTTTTTTTTGCCTCTACTGTACAATGCGAAAAATTTAAGAATCTCATGAAAACAGTCATACGGGATGAACCCAGTCTATGCCTGAATCACACGCACTTGCGAGTGCATGGTGGTACTCACCGGAAACTTCATGTTTGGGCCCGGGTGTCGATGCGAGTGCGTCGGAAGTAGGTGCGAGTGTGTGTGAGCCGCTGTATATGTGCGCTTCTTTATACGCGAGACTTCACTTTCACTGCTCGGCGGGTCACATCCCCTCCCCTGCTCACTTGACACAATGCAGCCCTTCGCAGACGACCATTGCAGGATCTTGTTTCATTACTATACAGAGACTGGACGTAATTAACGGGGCAATGAGGCGCTTACGTGATTTGATTTGAAATGGGCGTGTTCTCTGAGGCTTCAACTGTTTTTATAACAATTGAATGTGTTCGTCAATATTTTAACTCTGATTCAGTCGTTAATTCAGTCCGTCATATTTCTGAGGTTTATTACTGGAAAATATCATATTTCAGTTATTAATTTTTTTTTGCTAGAAATATGTTGCTGACCTATCGGTCTAAGTAGAGCTCAGAAGATATGAGTTGTAAGAGCTGACAGCATAGACACGTATGATTAATAATTAATAAAATAAATATAAACATAAATTAATGAAATGAAATAAATCAATAAATATAAATAACTGCGAATAAACAAAAATATACAAACACATAAAGAAAGAAATAACGGCAAATATCCAAATACAGGTTAAAGTATAAGGCAATAAAAGAAAAAATACACATAAATATGTAAATGCCCTCTGAACCCGCGAACCCCGAGTACAACGATTACTATGGTGACGTAAGATGATTAAGGGAAGAGGATGGTATTTTTGGTGAAAAATGAGTAAATTTTCAAAAACAATTTTTTTCCTTAAAATACTCTGTGATATGTGTAGAATACATTGTATAATATTTTGTGGGTATTTGTGCCCTTATCGGTTGTTGAGACGCCATTTTTAAACTTCCTGCGCTCTGGATTTTTAAATTACACCGCACTTTGTTTGTTGTTTCCGGAACTTCATTTTTTCAAAACCAAATTTTTCTTTAAAATACTCTGTGATGTGTGTGGAATACATTGTATAACATTGTGTGGGTATCTGTACCCTTATTGGATGTTGAGACGCCATTTTTAAAGTTCCTGCGCTCTGGATTATTAAATCACACCCCTTTGATTGCTGTTTCTGGAGCTTTATTTTTTTGCTACATAGCCAGACAAAAATCGATATAATTTTTGAACTATTAAAGATATATGAATGAAATTTAGAATACACATTCTCTACTAGGAAACTTTTCTCTGTAACAGAATTTCCCTAATTGATTTCATTTTAAAAATAAGTCTCTCTGTTGCAAGAAAGAAAATAAAAAAATGTTATTAAATTTTAATTGTTTATTTTACAAATGTAGGAACTAATATCAAAATTCTGTTATAGACAGTTTGTAGAGCGTGCTTTTACAAATAAATTGTAACATTGTGTTTGAATTTATCTTTAAAAATGGCTTGGATATATCGAGTTTAGTAAAATCCTGCATTGGGTACATTTTTTTCAAATCTGGCTCCCAAATAATTTATTCAAAATATTTATATTTTGTTGAGTTGCTATAGCCGTGAGCTCTCTACATACAAAAAATTAATATTTTACACCAAATAGGAAAAAGGTTTTAAAAATTACCATCCTCTCCCCTTAAATAACTGACAGAACATTTTCTATTATTACGATGTACTGAAGTACATATGGTATTTGCGTGCAGAAATTCTGCGTCATCATAGAATATTTTCTGTTAGGTAGGTAGCTTCTGGCTCAAATCCGTCTGACCTGCATTTCATTCTAGGTATAGAAGTGGAGACATTTCTCCCATATAAGGACCCCTTAAGGCAGGTTCACAATAAACCGGGAATAGAAACGAGAACGAGAACGGAAATAATGTTAAAATAAGTGTATTTAAATGTGAGCATTCCCAACAGTTAATTGTGAATGCTCACATTTAAATACATTTATTTTAACAATATTTCCGTTCTCGTTCTCGTTGTCGTTTCCATTCCCGGTTTTTTGTGAACCAGCCTTTACACGCAGAGCAAATGTTCTCGTGTTTGGTCGAAAAGTATTAAGACTTTCTGTCTGGAGGTAAGTCTCCAGAGTTCAGCGGATGCTTAATTTTTTTTTTCGACTGCGGGAGAAAAAGTAGACAGTAGACATAGAAACAAATGATACTGCGAGCATTTGGTCGAGATTTCGTCGTTGTTTTGTTTTCAACAGTTATCTGTACCGAAATGGCGGGAAACTATGGAAGTACATATATGAGAAGTTATTCTCACGCATCTATATTAATTTAGAATTATTAAGGAATAGTATTTCTAGATTGATCGCATTTATCCAAAGAGAATTATCGATTTCAGTGACCTCTTACTACTTCTTTGTGAACTATAAATATAGGAGATAAGTCTGAGCGTGTATGGACAATAATCGAATTCAGACATAGGGCCTACCTTTCTGAGATAAGTCTGTATAGATAAATATTTGCGTGTATGGGTCCCTTTAGAGAGACTGACTTCTGTTCCTTGCCTTGTTCTGTGTGGTCTTGAATTAGCCCTGGTGCTATTCTAATCATACAGCCAGAGAGTTCTCGCTTGGCTTTTCGAGGGCCGGAACAGGGACGGATCATTGCACGTAGGCTTGCGTTGGTCCATTCTTCGCCCTCTACTTGCGAAAATTATTGTCCAAGTCTGATGGCTGGACTAGATGGCATTCATATGAACCCGAAGCTGACAGGTATGCCATCCTGCCTGAGCCCAGATTGCAAGAAGAACTTTGCTAGAAGTCAAAAGGAGAATAGGAATGACAAAGAAAGCGTTTAATAGGAAAAGGAGCATCTTCTCCGGACCTCTGGAGAAAGAACTAAGGAAAATACTAGTGAATTGCTTTGTGTGGAGTATAGCATTGTATGGGGGCAGATACATCGACATTACGACGAAGTGAAGAGAAGCAACTAGGAGCATTTGAAATGTGGATATGGAGAAGGGTGGAGCGTGTGAAATAGACAGAATAAGAAACGAAGCTGTGTTGGAAAGAGTGGGTGAAGAAAGAATGACACTGAAACTGATCAAAAAGAAAAAAAGGAATTGGTTGGGTCACTGGCTGAGAAGAAACTGACTTCTGAAGGATGCACTGGAAGGGATGGTGAACGGGAGAAGAGTTCGAGGCAGAAGAAGATATCAGATGATAGACGACATTGAGATACATGGATCAAATGCGGAGGCTAAGAGGAGAGCAGAAAATAGGAAAGACTTAAGAATGCTGAGTTTGCAGTGAAAGACCTCCCCTCGGGGAGAACACTATGAATGAATGAACGAATGAATGAATGCAGATGATACAGAGGTAAAATGAAGAGAAAGTAGAGGGTATTCGTGGGTTGACAGTGAGGAAAGAGTACCTCAAGAAAACTTCTGCAACGACTGCTTTATCCACTGACCGGGGATCGAATCCGGGTCGCCTGGATGCAAGACCAGCGTGCTATGGCCTGAGCCAAGGGAGTTCCGACATAAGGATGTAATGAGTCAAAAGGATCAACCCTTGAAGTTTGATAATGATAATGAAGCTGACATAGAGGCACATCCGTTTGTGAGTGTTTATGTTTCACTCTTGCAGTCACGCGACGACTTTCTTCCCCATGTCTCTTTGCAGTTGCAATCCTTTAGGTTAGGCTGACAACTCATTGCAAGCAAAGAACATGCAGCCACGGAGTAGCTAAAAGTGGAAAGTGCAGTCATCCGTTGTGTAAATAGAGGGGATTTACCTTCATGTTAGCCTGCCGCTCAGACTTTGCACCACACTTTGACCAATTCCGTTGCACCATATTTTTGTGTGCTCCAATGCCGTAAGTGCATAGCCTCTCGTTAGGATGCCTCGAACTATCGATACGATCCGAATCTTCACGGGAGAATATTCATTTTTTATTATTTACTTTATTAGGTTATTTTACGACGCTGTATCAAGATTTTAGGTTTTTTAGCGTCTGAATGAGGTGAAGGTGATAATGCCTTTGAAATGGGTCCGGGGTCCAGTGCCGAAAGTTACCCAGCATTTGCTCATATTGGATTGAGGGAAAACCACGGAAAAAAATCTCAACCAGATAACATCCCGACCGGGAATCGAACCAGGGCCACCCGGTTTCGTGGCCAGACGCGCTAACCATTACTCCACAGGTGTTTGACACGGGAGAATAAATTCTCTTATGAAACTCAGATATATAAAGATCCACTTTGTTACCTAAGTACCGGTACCTAACTTTGTTTTCTTTCTTTATATATAGCATTCTTTCTTCTTCTTGTCTTCCTTTCTTTCTTTGGTTTTTCTTTCTTTCTTCGTTTCTTTTTTTATTCCTTTCTTTTTCTTTTATTCACTTATTTCTTTCATTCTTTCACTCTTCTTTCCTCTAGATTTCTTTTTTCTTTTCTTAGACTTTTCTTTGTTTCTTTCTTTATACTTTTCCTTATTTTTTCTATCTTTACAGTAATAAATTAAAATACGTAATATTGAGATAGGAGTAGGGGAGAGTTGGGTAATATCGGACAGTGCGTTTTTTTCATCTACCACCGGATAGTAGTACCTGAATGACATGGTTACGTTTCTGTATGCGACATCACAGAACCGTAACCATGTCATTCAGGTACTATCATCTGGTGGTGGATGAAAGAAACTCACTGTCCGATATTACCCGATGTCCGATACTACCCAACTCTCACCTACGTACAAACAAGTTGTTTTTAGTTGGTTATTTAACAACCATTTATCAGGTACTAGGTTATTTTGCGTCGCTGAAATTGCTGATAACGAGATGGTATTAGCCGAGAATTTGCCGTGTCAATATTTATCATTCTCCTTACAGCTTGAGAAAACTTAGAAAATAACCCAATCAGATAGACTTCTTGCACAATATCTTTGCACTCGTGTGACGTCATGGAGGAGAGGGCAAGTCGCACTACCGGTACCTTACTTACAAACGGCTTTCTAGAACCCGGAGGTTCATTGTCGCCCTCACATAAGCCCACCATCGGTTCCTGTCCTGAATAAGATTAGGCCTAATCCAGTTCCTACCATCATATCTCACCTCCATAAAATCCATTTTAGTATTATCCTCTCATCTACGTCTCGACCTTCCCAAAGGTCTTTTTCCCTCGTGTCTTCCAACTAACACTCTATATGCATTTCTGCATTCATCCATACGTGCTACATGCCTTGTCCATTTCAAACGTCTGGATTTAATATTCCTAATTATGTCAGGTGAAGAATACAATGCGTGCAGTTCAGCGTTGTGTAACTTTCTCAATTCTCCTGTAACTTACTCGTTCTTATCCCCAAATATTTTCCTAAACACATTATTCCCGAACACTCTTAATCTCTGTTGCTCTCTCAAAGTGAGAGAAAATCTACTTTTATAAATTAATAATATAACCTTTACAGTGAAAATAAACTATAATTGAAAAATTTAATCAACACCATATACAAAAACAATCAATTAATTTTAACACACAAAAAAAAAATATAAAAAAAATATTTATATAATTTTTCAGATTATATCGAATTGCACGATAAAATTATTCAGTGTAAATGAAATTCTCCAAGTTTCACAGCCATAAAGAACAACCGGTAATATAACTGTTTTATAAATTCTAACTTTGTTTTTTTGACAGCAGACTGGATGATAAAAGCTTCTCAACCGAATAAGAGCTGGCAAGTCTCACTACCACTCGAAGTAAAAATATGTTTTATTATCTACTTAATATAGACCTACAACTATATACGTCGACACTACATACGACTTATTATTTTAAAATTAATAATACTAGTCCTATATACGAGTACATAGGTCTACTACACTTCAAAAACAGAAGCGAGATAAAGTTTTAAAGCGAAAGCACTTGTTTCCTTTCTTTCTCATAAAGGAACTAATGTTTGTGGGAAATGCGTTAACATGGCTGGAATGTTGTTTTACTCGTGCGTAGAGTATTCAGTTTCTTTGTGTTCCTTACTCTTTCTCACACAACAACGGTCTGTAAAAGCACAGATAAAGTGATAGCACTCTAATCAGCCGAAGTGGGAATCGAACCCACGCCAAACATAGCTCAACATTAGAAGGCAAACGCTCTACCGTCTGAGCGACACCTCGTGCGGAATATGTTTTAAATTAGACCTGTGCAGTAGAGTCAAAGAATCAACATCGGACAAAGAGTAGCTACACGAAAAGGCATTGTTGCCACACAACTCTCCTCGGTGGTCTAGCGATTACTATGCTGACCTTTGGATGAGTTTCTGTTTCAAAGATAACGGTGATGAGCTACTATTCTGTAAAATTGAAATGTATCAGCTTATACTTTTCTCATTGATGTTGGTCTTTTGTTCCTTGTACTTGTTGGAATTTATGAAGAATAGAAAAATTAAAAAACACTTAGAGATTTCTATAATAACTTAATTTGCATATTTTATTATTTTTAGAGACTATTATAGGTGCCTGAACTTATATATTTGTAATGGCTTGAAATACCACGAATAAAACAGGTGATATACCATTGCCTTGTTTAACGGTTATGTTTATCATTAAGTAATTAACTGGAGTTAGCGCCAACTTTATCTGTGCATGTAGGTTTCTACATAAGGCCTACATATTTTGTATAAAAGTAGGATCACTTTATGTAAAAAATAAAATATCCTTAGCTTTTTATATTTTGTTTCTTGTATCGTAAGCCAAAACTAGCCGCGTGGTGTTATGGTGAATATTTTACCCTGACTTCGATTATTAAAATGGTTTAATTTGGGCGAATATTTCGTAAAAAAACAAGTAATTTCGTGCATATTTCGCACTCTAGAAAAACTTCAAAATGATAAAATAATCTTTTCCAATTATTAGTGAAACAACTTCTTTGAAACTAACAGATAATACTTACTTACTGGTTTTTAAGGAACCCGGAGGTTCATTGCCGCCCTCACACAAGCCCGCCATTGGTCCCTATCTGAGCAAGATTAATCCAGTCTCTATCATCATATCCCACCTCGCTCAAATTCATTTTAATACTATCTTCCCATCTACGTCATTATAATCATTAATTAAATTCCTAATTCAATTTCATTCCATTGCGAGGGAATGATGTCACGCCATTCTTGATCTAATTAAGGTAGTTTGTTGCGTCAAGGAGAACTGGCAGTTGTCTGCTTGCGCTGGTCCCTGGAAGTAGTCCCTGAAAGCATCTTTGCCAGATGCCACAGGCATATAATTCTGATCGATCATAAATGTAGAAAAGTTCATGAATATTTTATAACGAAGAAAATGTTCACGTTTTATTTGGAAGAAACAATAATCATGACTACAATAATATAGAAACAGATATGGAAATTCTACACACCGCACCAAAAATCCACAGTTAAACATCTTAGAACAATACGAAATATACAATAGTAATATACGTTACAAGAGCGGTATGTTGACGTTTTCATGGCCGAGGAAAAGATTGAAAAAGCGAAACGTAGTTGACCTTTTTTAATTTCCGAGAACATGAAAATAAATATACCGCTCGTGTATCGTACATTATTTTGTGCGAAGATTGTTTATTACATACTTGAAAGACGAATTTCTAATTAGTTGCAATGAAATCTCCATCTTGGTTTCTGTTTAATGACGGCAACTTAGGAAAACCAAAATATCTTTCTTCAACATTGTTGCTATAAAATGTTTTCTGTGTTTACTATACTCCAGCAGGCCGTGATATACGTCTGTCTTTTTTTCCCACAGTCTATAAATGCGAACTTAAAACAAACGGTAAGGTTATGTAATGATTTATTTTTCATTTTAATATTTTAACAATATTATTTATATAACATATTGCAGTAATAACATCGGCATCTGGAATCTTGTTGATTTTTTCACGGCTTCCTTAATGTTACTTGTATCAGGAATGCAATAAGTTTCGTGGAGTAGTAGACTTTACTTAATTTTTGCAAATATTTAAAAACAATAATTAACAGTGCAATTTAGGTGAAATTGCAGTGGTGAGTTTCAATTTATAATTATTACTATGTTAAACGTCTCTAAAAAAATGTTAAAAGCCTAAAGCAGTAAAATGAATGTCGCGCTTAAGCGGTAAGAAGAGGGAAATTGTTATGTGTGTTACGTTGGGAATACTGAATGTGGTATTTCACACTTACCGCGTATTGCTTCTGTGCGGAAAACAAGCAAATACGCACGATCTCGCACAAACATACAAGAACACACCCACAACATATACTTAATACACAATTACAGTTCAATACCCACACATTATTCGATGCCATGATACATAACACACAAACAACCACCCCCCACCACAAGAGCAACACACCCCCATCCCTACAACTGACGAATGCAAATGGCAGAATGCAAGATCAAGAGAAACATCAGTAGTTCGTAGGACACTGAAGATGACGCAGAACCGGCGTCGAAACGGGCCGTCTGTCTAAGGTACATAGGCCTAACCTTTTTTTTTTTTAAATTTTAACACTTTTAACGTGTCGTTAAACAAGTAAAGTTTTTTAAACAAAGTGTTAACGTGAACCAGAATCAATGGAAGAAAGAGTCGTTTTTCGTGCATATTCCCCATAAAACCTGTAGTTTGTTGAAAATTTCGTGATTATGAATTGATTTCGTGGATTTCTATAAATTTCGCGAAAATTCGGGATTTGTATTTTCCATGCATAAAATTAAGCTTTTAACACATTTCGCGTATATCGTTAATACCGAAAAATCACACCTCTCAAAATGAACAAGTAGGTTTAAAGCTCTCTGTTGAATTCCTAATCATTGAACTACAAACTGTAATTAAATATTAGAGTCCATAATAAATTTTGTGACAACGATTTGATATTCTGTATTCTCTGCAGGCTTATTTAGAAGTATGTCGTCAGGATAAACAACATGCAAATTCTGTTTATTCTCTGGGTTTAATGACTTCTGAGGATACACTAAAGAGATTAATTTTTCATTCATAAGTTTTTCAGCTCAGTACTATACTTATTTTCTCTACACCTGATCTGTAACTCATATGAGGTGCCTATTAAATTAAATCGAATGCCTCATATCTGGCTTTCAAAACTTTCGTGGTTACAATTTCAGTTCAGCATACCTTTGTCAATTATCACGTAAAACTAACTCCTTTACTTTTTTAAACAAAGCGAAGCTTTCCTTTTTATGACTTCTGCGTAAACCACTTCATGTTTTAGAAGTTAGACCGTTAAGTTTCGTTTTGCTCTTGTTTATTTCCATAACGCTGCAGAGTGCTGTATGCAGTATGGAATCTGGAGTGCGTTTCGTGCCAGCTTAGAGTTGCGCGCGCATGTAGCAAGCGATCCAAGTGATCAAGTTACACCTAGACCTATATGTATTCTGTAGGTCTAGGTTGCACTTGCTTTCTTCTGATTAACTGCAGTTTTGTAAACAAATCGTTAAATACGCTGTATGCTGAATTTCCATTGTATTGCAGTGTTTTTGAACCGACCGTTGTGAAGGGAAGTTACTGTGCTGCAGTATTATTTTAAGGGAGCACAATATTAATTCCGAGCTAAGTTGCTTTTCATTTGCAAAGTATCGCGACAAACAGGACCCTGTTTCTGTGTTCCAATACAAATCACAAAGTACGAAATGTAATGTTTTTTGTGTCAGCTATAATATTTTATTTATTTATTTATTTATTTATTTATTTATTTATTTATTTATTTATTTATTTATTTATTTATACCTATAACAGGGCAAGCCTCAATTATAATAGACAGTACAGATATTCGTTTACAAAAAAAAAAAAACATAGATAACATGAAAAAAAGAGATGAAACAGATACAAGTGTAAATACAAATTAAAATGGAAAATGAGAAAAGGAAAGAAAAAAAAAGAACAGACAAATAGCTACTACCTAAATAAGAGATACAGATATAGATATAAATGAAAAATACAAAATAAAATAAATGAAAAATACAGTAGAACCTCTATTATCCGTCACCCTATTAACCGATTATTGGATTATCCGTCTGTCATTCTCTCCCTTTTTGTTGCAGAAAAAATATTGAGTACTGCACAATACATTAGTGCTTATTTTTTTTAATAGAAAGTGATATTATAACACAAGCCTTTGTCCTTACACATTATGATCTACTGTTCGAGTGACCTGTTTAATTTCTCTGCAAAACGTCTTCCAGAAGTGCCAAAAGAATACAATGTGCTGTGCTACGTATCGAAGATAAGTGCATATAATTGAGTGGTTTTGGAAAAGAGGAACTGTGGTTCATCTCACATCGGAATACGAGGTTGGAGTTACAACTGTGAGGTATTTAATAAAAAAACAAGTATAAAGTGTATAAATTAATTAAATCTATAACATGAGACCTATAGGTTTCCTATCTTTCCACGGAAATTTATCATAGGAAGTTTTCTTGACCCTTAGAAACCCGTCATTGACATTCATTCATAGTGTTCTGTCACTGCAAACCCAGTATTCTCCAGTCTTTCCTATTTTCTGCCTTCCTCTTAGTCTTCGCATATATCCATACATCTTAATGCCGTCTATTATTTGATATATTCTTCTGTCCCGAAATCTTCTCCCGTTCACCATTCCTTCGAGTGAATCCTTTAGTAGGAAGTTTCTTCTCAGTCAGTGACCCTGACTCTTCCTGATCAGTTTAAGCATTATTCTTTCTTCACTCACTCTTTCAAACAGAGCTATTATACTTAAAACTTCTGATCCACTACCTAATGTGTTAAAACACATGACCACGGAGAAAATTTCGATACTGCATTATGAAACAATTCTTCTAAGGTACGAATTATCCGATTTTTTCGATTAACCGTTCAGCTTACCCCCTTCATTACCACGGATAATAGAGGTTCTACTGTAGTTAAATATAGATATCATAGCCAAAAATGTAAAATGTAGCTATAATTGGCAAATTACAGAGTAACAAATACCAATATTATATAAAATCAACTACCTTCAGTATATTAATAAGAAAATGTTTGTATTCCATGTAAGAAATGCAGAAATCTAGATCCCATGTTTTACATATTTAATTGAAATTTGAACACATTTTTAACACTGGTGAATTTTTATGTGCTGAAGTGTTTGGTTTTTTATAATATAACAATTGACGATTTCTTAAATGTGATGTTCTAGCGTTAAGCTGGATTTGTGATAATATTTCGCTATTATCCAGTAGACCGTTGAATATTTTATACAATAAAAGTTGTTCAGCAAGTAATCTACGACTGGCAAGAGACATTAAATTAAATTTTGTTATGGAGGGCTGAACAATGATATCTTCTAAAATACAGATATCTAGAGAATCGTTTTTGAATTTTTTTCAATTTGATTCCTATGTGATTTGCAAGTGGTGACCAAATTACAGAGACATATTCCAATTTAGCGCGAACATGACAGTTAAAAAGGAGTGTCAAAGTCGAAGTGTTCTGTAAAGTTTTTGAATTTCTAATAATAAAACTTAGATTTTTAAAGCATTATTTGTTATATTAAATATGTGATTATGAAAAGTCAAATTATGATTAATAGTTACACCGAGATCTTTTACACAATATATTCGTGGTAATAGTTCATCGTTCAATGTATAATTACCTCTTAAATATTAATTACCTCCTTGTATAAGTCATATAACAACATTTTTTTGTATTAAAGTTTAACCCATTATTTAAAAGACATTGATAAATATTGTTGATATCAATTTGTAGTAATTCTAGATCGGACGTATATATTTCATTTTATTTATCTACTGTATATTGCGACTACGTTATTGGATTTGTTTTGAAAACAGTCCTAGGTTTTTCGCACCAGGGGTGCGCGATAGCCTCGCGGTTAAGATGTAACGCTGGAAAACCGGAAAGTTTCGTGTTCGAATCCCGATGGGGTTATGAATTTTCTCCATTGATCTGACCCTTCTGACGACACTATGGTTCTAGGGGTTTACTCCGCCTCTAACAGAAATGATCTTTTCGGGTGGTAGAACCTACGGGCTCGTAGGACTGACATCCCTATAAAGCCGATTGTGTGTACAGGTGAGAGCTTTAACCTCCCACCGTCTGGGCCGATTTGTCCTGTAATGTAGTTAGCTATATCTTACGTGTGGTAAATACAAAATAACTTATTAAGTGGAAGCTTATTTAAAACAGAAAACTACAAACTGTCAACTACCAGGAGAACATGTATACCAGTAATGTGTGTGTGTCTAATGCCTACCCACTTCACTTTGCGTGATTCGGGTTCCGCATACTGCGGATAGATGGCAGGACTGTGACCCATTTTCAACTTGCACACCACTTCGGCGGGCCATGTTATGCATGATGTGAATCTGTGAAAAGTTATGTCGTGTACTAGGGTGAGTGTATGTTAAGTGTTCGTGTAAGTGTAGTGTAGGGAATGGGTGAGAATAATGATGATGAGAAAGAGAGAAGGGGAAACCCGGTGCCGACACGTAGCCTACTCCTGTCGAATAGCACCAAGGAGGCCGCCAAGCTTAACGTCTCCATCCGACGGACGAATCACTATCAACAGTGACATATGCCTTCTCTTCATATACACTGCGGAGAGATTTGGGATTTAACCCAGGCATAATGGTGCACAATTTAGTGATTAGAAGTTGTGCACCACCATCTCTCCTAGTCCCGAGGTAGAAGTTTTACATGACAATTTCTGATCCCTCCGGGAACCCGGGCCGGCTAGTCTGGAGGCAGAAGCGCTACCACAGAGCTAACTCGGCGGACTATATACCAGTAATGTTAGAGTGCACATATATTCCAAACCTTTTCATGCTCCCTGGAGAAATGTGAAAGAAAACTGAACCTAGATCATACAAAGTTGCAGTTTGGCTGTTTACTAATGCGTTTGGAATCATATTTGTAGATGACTGCTGTCCGGAAATGGAGGAAGTTCTCAAAAATGTATAAAGGCTTCAATTGAATGGCTAAAAAAAACTACAATCATAATACAAAAACATAAATTTTCAGGAGAAACAAAAAACTACCTAGCATGGGTGTTGTTGACACATCATCATCATCATCATCATCATCATCATCATCATCATTATAAAGGTTTGGGCCATTTGATCCGTTCCTTCTCAGAGAAATTGATCTTCCCATCTATTATATGGTCTACCTATACTCCGTCGTCCAACTAGGGTTTAGTTCAAAAGTAATTTTGGAAACCTGTCTCCATGCATTCGTTCAATATGTTCTTTCCAGTTTTCTTTACATTGTAATAATTTGTCATTGACACTACAAGTATGAAATTCATAAGGTATTGTAGAGACTTGGGAAAACTGAAGTACATTATGACTTAAATTGCCTCATAGGTAACTGTGGACAATGGTTCTTTTAAGAAAAAATACTATGTTTTGGTTGAAGTTTGCCTCTCCTTTAATCTTATTTTTACGTATTATCCGTTGCTTACGTCTCTTCCACGGGCTTACTTCTGCACCTAAAGTGACACCATACAATAATTCACGTGCCAAAGTATTTTTCTTTGAGGTGACTTTGCCACGTAGGCCTACGTAAGAATCGGTACTGCCAATCTACTACAGTTTCAAATTGTATGGATAAATGTTTCAAGATGATATGAACGGGATATTTGTAAATGCTAGCATCGTCCTGGCTGGACAGTGACTGTTTTCACAAAACAATTTTTTGGACTATGGTTGTTTTATGAAAATCACTGAAAATTTCCACTCCTATGCCATAGGCCTATGTGTTTTTTTTCCCCCTAACAACTAATTCAGTAGATGGCCGTTGCAATACGCTCATCATATGCTCTAATATCTCAAATTTGCATTTTTTGAACTATGTTTAAAAAAACCTTCAATTCATTACATAATATATGAAAATTTTGTATTCGAGAAATCTAACAACAGGGAGTGAAGAAGATGAAATGCATGAAATTCAAGCATGTCTGTAGTTAAGACTGTATGTTTTGTCGAGTATTATATGTGAATTATGCTATCATATATAATGTAATTACGTAAAGGCCGAATGTTTAGGCATTTGTAACAATTAAAATAGGCAGGCAAAATAGGCAATAAAAATGTGAGAAAAAAAGGCATAATACATTTTAGGAATAAATTTAAATTATATCAACATTATTCCATATTTACTGTGTAGGTGACATATGTTGACTTATAAAATGTTCACACCTGTGGAGTAACGGTCAGCGCGTCTGGCTGCGAAACCAGATGGCCCGGGTTCGAATCCCGATCGGGGCAAGTTACCTGGTTGAGATTTTTTCCGCGGTTTTTCCTCAACCCAATACGAGCAAATGCTGGGTAACTTTCGGTGCTGGACCCCGGACTCATTTCACCGGCATTATCACCTAATTTCATTCAGACGCTAAATAACCTAGATGTTGATACAGCGTCGTAAAATAACCCAATTTAAAAAAAAATTATAAAATACATTTTTTCGTGATTAATTGTCTCTTCACAAATCTTACATAACAAAACTGTTCCATCGGTTGAAAACACATGGGCACCAAATTCATGAAGTTTACTTTGCAATGGTTTACTGAATTTATGCATTCTAGCTAACCGATCTTATACCTTCTGTCACCCGACAATAACTGACTGTTCCTCACTCAAATTTCTTTCTCCTACCATAATAAACACGTGTAGCACAAAATTGTAACAGTAAGATTTGAAAATATTAAAGCAAACAATTGGAAATGCTACGTGACAACTTCTATGAGAACGAACTTAATATTTAAAATTTTAAAGCTGATTAGGAGAAAAGTTTTCCGGGCTATGAGGCCGTGGCCCGTTGGTTGTGTGACCGAACGTTTCGTTCACTGCTGCGATGAACATTTTCAGTGGTGTGGAGTGCTGGTGCGGCAGGGCATAGTTGTGCCCCATGGTCAGATAAGATGCAGCAGATAAAAAAGGGTCCCTGTTTTGTGGGCATAGTTGCGCCCCGTTCCCATCAGGTAGAGAAAAGGTCATGGCATAGTTGCGCCCCGATGAAATAGGTAGAGAAAAAGACACTACGGAAACTCGAGCCTCGTAATCAACAAACCTTATTGATTTCTTATTCGATTTATATTCATTATCGATACCGTTAAAATGAACACCATAAAGTTGGCAGTACTTTATTAACTGTTTTTCTACTGTTTATGCAGTGATTATCAATAGCCTACCGTTAAAATGAACACCATGAAGTTGGCAGTACTTTATTAACTGTTTTCCTACTGTTTATGCAGTGATTATCAATAGCCTACCGTTAAAATGAACACCATGAAGTTGGCAGTAGTTTATTAACTGACATATTCAAATGATTGGGCCGTTGGAATATGGGGCCTTAGCAGTCTTGACATTTTATTAGTGATTTTCACACCGTGTGTGGCGTATAGTGAGGTTAATTTAAAATGAATGTTAAGTTTAGTGAAAAGGGTGAAGAGTTAATAATTGATAATGATTCTAAGTTTCAATTTTCGAAACCCTGTACCGTAGGGTTAAGATATCGATGTAGAAACAAAAAATGCAGTTCATTTATTATGTGTGATCAATACAAAAGTGTTATTTTAAATAGCAAAATTGAACATACGCTAGGCTTACCTGATTTCAATGCAGCTATCACTGTAATATTTTTAAGTAATTTATTTATTTTATGACAATCACTTTCGTGTGTACTATGCTCATCGGGGCACAACTATGCCATGTGCATTCTGCTACCTGATTTCTTCGGGGCGCAACTATGCCATGTCCCATCTGCTACCTGATTTCTTCGGGGCGCAACTGTGCCATGTCCATCCTACTACCTGATTTCTTCGGGGCGCAACTATGCCATGTCCCATCTGCTGCCTGATTTCTTCGGGGCGCAACTATGCCATGTCCCATCTGCTGCCTGATTTCTTCGGGGCGCAACTATGCCATGTCCCATCTGCTACCTGATTTCTTCGGGGCGCAACTATGCCATGTCCCATCTGCTGCCTGATTTCTTCGGGGCGCAACTATGCCATGTCCCATCTGCTGCCTGATTTCTTCGGGGCGCAACTATGCCATGTCCCATCTGCTGCCTGATTTCTTCGGGGCGCAACTATGCCATGTCCATCCTGCTACCTGATTTCTTCGGGGCGCAACTATGCCATGTCCATCCTGCTACCTGATTTCTTCGGGGCGCAACTATGCCATGTCCCATCTGCTACCTGATTTCTTCGGGGCGCAACTATGCCATACCGGTGCGGCTTGTTCAACTGCGCGTGCCGGTAATTAGAATGTAAAAAGGAACAATGTCATAAAAGTGATACACTTCGGAGGAGTATTTTTAGTTTATGGCGTAAGTTGTAGCATATTGCTTTAACTTGGGTGTATTTGTTCATTAAATTTATTAACAAAAAATAGAAATCGATTTAAAAGATTCATTTTTTAGCTTCCTTAAGATAGTGTATGTTTTTGAATTCGAAATATATCTGCATTTTTAATCCCCGCGGGTAGGGTTTTATGCCACGGCTTCTATTGCCTTAAGCTAGATTTACTGCACTTTTTTTCCAACCTGTTTCTATGTGAAGACTACACAAGTCAAGACTCTTTCCGATGGAAGCAGTGCTTTGCTTTTGTTGTAAAGTTATGAATATTCATTGCATATCGGTATGAAGAATATGGGATATGACTTGTAAGATATAAGATGAACAGCGGTAAGTGGAACTCATAAATTTACTAGTTTAACTATTACCTTTAATAGCTTGCTGAATTGAAATTAAAATTTGTTAAAATTTGAACAGGTGACCATCAATACCTTTGTAACTATGGTGAAAAGGAAGAAAAATTACGTTATTGAGTTGAGATCCACGAACGCGAAACATATTTTCTTGGCTCACAGGTTACACTTGCCTCCAGTGGTAGTACCTTTCTGCAGCAAAGATCAGATTATGTATGTATGTATGTATGTATGTATGTATGTATGTATGTATGTATGTATGTATGTATTAACACTACAATTGGGTATACATCCGGTGGCAGTGATATATAATATACAATAATATCATTACAATTATACAATAATTACAGCAATAAAAGAAAGAAAAATAAATAAATAAATAAATAAACCTAAATTTATTTCTAACTATAAATAAATAGATGCAATAAACCTACGACTATAAATAAAAACTATTCTATAATAACGCCTAACAATGAGCAAAAGTAAACCTAATTTATAAGTACTTCTATTTCACCCAATTATTACCAATTTATGTATGATATAAACATTTGCCTTCCTACGTAGATGTCGAGACAAGAGATTCGTCCTTAAACTTGCTGTCGTTAAACATGAGATTCGAACAGTGAAGGCCCAGAGAATATGCAGACGCAGACCAAGGTCATTAACAAATCAAGCCACTACTGGGAACGTACAATCAAGGAGGCCTAGAGATTAAGCTGGAGAAAAACAACTTTAACAGAGACGGTGGACTACAGCTCAGTCAGGCATGGACACCGGCCTTGGACCAGCTTAGGCCCTCTTACAATCAAGGTCACGAAGATCATGGACCGAGGACAGCAACCGATTCCAACCGGCGGAACAGGACTCGTCACCCGCCAAACTTCACACAGGAATCCCGGGAGGGACGGGGCTTATGAGGAATGATAATTCCCGGCCCCGGATTGGCCGATCCGCCAACCAATCCTGTATCACTTGAGACAGCCTAACATCTATATAACCTACGACTTTCTGTCCAGACATCTCCTTAAAAATTTTCTAGAGCTCCTTCAGTGGAGCAGCGTAACCCGGAGTGAGACTAGTGGCCAACAGGCTTGGAGCTCACATATTTAGTTTCCTACAGCCCCCAACCCCTTGCAAGGACGCGTTTTGCGTACCTTTTAAATTTGTCCTCCCAATTCTCCTCTCTTTTTCGATTTCCAGACATCTTAGAGCCCCCAACCCCTTGCAAGGACCCGTTTTGCGTACCTTTTAAATTTGTCCTCCCAATTCTCCTCTCTTTTTCGATTTTCGATTTCCAGACATCACTGCCTTGAAGATGGCTGCAGAGATAGTAGTTGAAAGCTTGGAACATTCCAAAATTTCAACTCGGCTGATATCCCGCGAAAACATATTAGCGAGTATTACCAATTTAAGTAATTACATATCACCTTAATTAATTACATATCACCTTAATTAATTACATATCAACTTAATTATTTACATGGCACAACTTAGATAATTACACTGCACCTACAATTACATTTTCAGTCTAATCTTCTCATCCTTTGCTTATGTCTTGGGGCAAGTGGATATAAAAGAACATTACATTCTGTATAGAACGACAATTTTATATTTTGGGCATTTAATACACTGCAAATATTTAAATGACAAAACAACAAACAAACAAAATAAAAATATTCTTTACATTTCTAAGAACTTTTGCTTAAAACAAATTGAAAGAATGAAAATACATATAGAATCAGAATTTTATATTTTTGGCGCGAAAATGTTTCCACTCAAGAATATTATGTGAAGTAGTTTCTAATAGCATGCACATTCGATAGTTGATGCCATTTTATAAACTCGCCTCTTTGCGTTTAATGACATGGATTACACTTGCCCCAAATTTACACTTACCCCGGTTCACCTTAACAGTGATCTGACATTGATTATCCCATATAGGAAGTAAACACTTGCCTGGTACAATAATTTTATTAGTCCTTAACTTCATCACCAGTAAGCTATAGCCTAAGGAGGAATCAGAAGTATCCAGACAATTTATTTTACCAATACAAACTTTATGCACTTTGCCCGATTGGATTCACCTGGATTTGAATTCGAGTCTTTGGCGTAGAACATCGACGTTCCATCACTTTGCTGCTTAAAGGCGTAAATCAGTACGTAAAAGTAAATAAACTATAATATCGTATGTCCTCCGGTTAGGTTTATCGGAAACAACTGAAACTGGTTGAACTGTGTTCCCAGTGTAATCAATGTCATGGTAACTGATAATTAGTTTCTCACGCAGTTGAGTTGTTAGTGTGGTGGTACTTTGACAACTTTTTTTGCCTTTATGTAGGTACAGTGTGTATTGTACCTGCCTTTTCTAGTAATATATGAGTAGGGCCTACAGATAATGGATACATGGATGTTCATTCACATTTGACTAACAGCGACGTGTATGTGTGTGTGTGTGTGTAATATAAAACATGAAGCTTCATAGAACGTTTTTAAGTTAGCCCTCTCCCACATTGCATAAACATCTAAATTATGTTCTTGTGTGACATTAGTAGTCCGAGTTTTGCTTCCTCTTTCTCTCTCTTGCAACGCGTTTCCACAACATTAGAATAATTTGGTGCCCCTTGGGACGAGGGCCTGACCTCTCAGGTGCAGGCTGCGGGGAAAGCTGCTGGACTTGTGTTGTGGCGTGTTGTTTAATGAAGGATGGACAACTCTCAACATTTCGTCTCTATACAAACCGTGCTGAGTGACTTTCGAAAAACAGAGTGCAAAATTGACTTCTGTTCATTTTTTATTTCTTGTAACGATACTATAGCTATTGGCCAGAGGTGATATGAAATAAAGATTTATTGGAAATCCTGTTGAGAACAAAATAAAGAAAAGAAACTGGAACTGAATAGGTACGCTGTAAGCGGGAGAAGATTCCATAGAAAAATAAACACTATATTGGAACTCGTAAACGTGTCAGACCGAAACATTTATGGAGACATCTTTGAAGATATCGAGAGAGGTGGCCCATGCGTCCTGCACGAGACTCGCATTCTGGAGGTCCGCGGTTCAAGTCCTCTGACCGACCAACCCGACTGTGGCTATTCCGTGGTTTTCCACAGTTACTTAGGAAAATTTCGGGTTGGAATATTCATTCCCACGGTCCATTTCCCTTCCTCGTCCCTGCAGAAAAAGAATTTAGATATCATATCATTCATCGTCTTCATTTCATTCCATAGACATATTCAGGTTATGATTCATGTCTTCGTCCGCTTGTAGGAGGAGCGTCCTCTCCGAAACCGTCTCTGGTTCCATGTCTTGTGGAATATCTCTGCCAGGATTCATTCCTTAAGAGCACTTCCGAGGGCTGTCGGAATGGATCCTGTGGTGCTTGGTCACCTTAACGGTATGAACTTAAGGCGGGAAGCTAGGTGGCCTATTGGATGAGCGGGTGAGAGGTCTCATGCGGCCGGTGGGCTGGTACACCTCATTATCTTTCATCCCATAATTCGGAGTGCACAATAGGCCACTGTTGAGCCCTTCCTGTCCACTTACTATTACTGCTACTACTACCACAGTCTACTATATACAGTCGCGAAGTTTGAGGTGTTTTTTTTTGCAAATCTCGTGATAAAGCGCTCCAAGCGGTTAGCAACTAGAAACAATAGACTGTCCATGATCGACTTTGGACTGTGTCGTATTTCTATCGAGTGCTAGCTCGTTGCGTATTTCACATTGATGCTTGTGAAATGTTCGTTATTGGTTGTAATGAAAATGTTAATGGCTAAAATACAATAATTGGAATGATAATATTTTACAAGAGACGTAGAAAAATTAAGTTTGTTTTAATGAAATTTATTGATCACGTTTTATTTTCAATTCTGGTGGGATTATTATTGCTTAGGCCTACTTTTTTTTTCAAAGGATATATTTTTAATTATAGCTGTTGATTTTGTTGTTATTTTTATTTGTTGCTTTACTAGAGACGTAGAAAAAGTATGTTACAATAAAATTCATTGATCACGTTTTATTTCAAATTCTGGTGTGCTTATTATTGCTTAACCTCTTCCCACTTTGTTAACTACGTAAGCCTACACCGCAAGTACCGGTACACGTAAGTTACTCCATTAATTCATATTTCCATTATTATTGTTGTAAAGGGAAATACAAATTAATATTTATTGGTTTCATAGTTAATTATCGCTATAAACTTGAATGAGTGAGTTCGTTTTGCACAAACAAAAATTATATTAACTTATTTCTTGCATGTATCTTCGAGTTTATGGTGGAATTTAATATACTTCATTAAAATAATAAGTTAACTTTATGCATTTAATATTTCAATAATGGAAGGAAGGTGTAATTTTTCCAAAAGAACACGACAACGAAAGTGTAACATATTTTGTAGCCTGCTAGGAGAGAGATCTGCGATGATGAGGCGATAGTAGCGATCCTAGTGGTGAGCAACTACCCATGTTTGCATTTTTACTACATATTGAGCTTCGCAACTGTATATAGTAGACTGTGCTACTACTACTACTACTACTACTACTACTACTACTATTACTACTACTACTACTCCTACTACTACTACTACTACTACTACTCCTGCTATTACTGCTACTACTACTCCTACTACTACTACTACTACTACTACTACTACTACTACATTACTGCTACTACTACTGCTCCTGCTATTACTGCTACTACTGCTACTGCTTACTGCTACTACTACTACTACTACTGCTACTGCTACTACTACCACTACTGCTACTGCTACTGCTCCTGCTATTACTACTACTACTGCTACTGTACTGCTGCTGCTACTGCTGCTGCTACTACTATTACTGCTACTGCTCCTGCTATTACTACTACTACTGCTGCTGCTACTACTACCTACTATTACTACTACTACTACTACTACTACTACTGTTACTACTACTACTACTATTACTACTACTACTACTACTACTACTACTACTACTACTACTACTACTACTACTACTAGTGCTGCTGCTAGAGTAAGTGGCCCCAATGTGGAATAAGTTCTTAATATAAAATACCGAAATAAAATATCCGTAAATTGCTGACATCTTGTGAGACCCATGAAGAACTACTGGAATAGCAGCCCTGATCGAGCTTAACTGATCCTAGTTGAAAAAATCTCGTTGACGAATTAGAATTGCGTGTTTTTAATCTGAGCGTCAAGAAAATATTTTAGTACAATTGCAATGCAAGCATTAACATAATATTTTGTTGGCAAGTTATATGTGCATACATGGACTAATATCAGAACAAATGCCCAAAGAATGTATTTAGTTGTTACGTGTTAAACAGCTTGAATGTAAAATGGCTGAGATGAGCCGTGAGTATATGGAATATCAGGGTGTGTCTTAATATGGAATATTTCATATTGCGGTCACGAAAGAAATATTTTTAATTTAGAAAGCATGACACTTAATCTTCTTCTTCTTCTTCTTCATGCATTAAGCCCTACAAAGGCTTGTTGCGCGCTCCAAATTATTAGTTCATTGGTCTTTCCATCGTTTTTTTGGTCTTCCTATGTTTCGTTTCCCTTCTGGTATATAATTTAATATTTTCTTTGGGTATCTTCTCTCATCCATTCTGTCTACGTGATCTAGCCATTTTTGTCTATGATGGTCTATTCCTTCATTTAGGCTAAAAATCTGTAATTGATTTCTTATGTCTTCATTTCTGATTCTGTCCCTTTAGTGACTCCCAGAACTGATCTTAAAAACCTCATTTCTGCTGCCTGTAGTCTACTTTTATCTCTACTTGTCATTGTCCAAGTTTCACTACTATATAGAACTGCAGGAACTGCCATAGTTTTATAAAATTTTATCATCGTATCTTTTCTTACTTTATTTTTTAAAGTTCTTTTAATTGTTCCGCATATTTTTGAAAACATTTCAACTTTATTTCCAATATCTACCTCTTTAATATATGATATTGATGATCCTAAAAATTTAAATGTATTTACTTGTTCAATTATATTATTGTCTAATACAAGTTTACATCTTAGCGGATGAGTTCCTTGAAATGCCATAGCTTTGGTTTTATTTTTGATATATCAAAATTGTAATTAATAATTATTTTATGGAGTTAAAATAATGCTCTTTGCAGTGTGTCTTCATTGTCAGGAATTATTATTTGGTCTATTTGTAGATTTGATACTTAATCATGACATAAAAATATTTTATGGTATATTATAGTAGGTAATAATAATAATAATAATAATAATAATAATAATAAAACTATTATCATTGCTCATATGGTATTCATGTATCCTCTGAAAACTTACTACGGCCAGGATATTCGGACATGGTAGCTAATCACAGGGACCCTGTAAGGACTGTGACTCACTATTAAGTTTCAGAACTCTTCGGAAGAACTTATGATAGAGAAGCCACAGTGGAAACTGAGATTAATGGGTATGAAAAAACTGGCATTTACTCATTTGATAAAGAGAAATTTCACGAGTATGATTTCCCAACTAAAGTGACAGACACTGTCTCTGTAGCAACAAACAGAACATGTGACGTAAGTTTCTACTCTCAAAATTCACCAGGCACCAAGTAATCGTGGTTCAAAACGAGGAACTGCAGTAATCCTAACGAGTTCTCCCTACAAAATTGAACTTCAAACAAAAAAGCAAAATATGGATGATGAAAAAGACAAAGGGGTTCTATGCATTTATTTTGTGAGAAATGCTGCTAGTTTATTTTATTAATATTTTTCTTAAGAAAAAACTAGCAGCATTAAGAAAAAATATTAATAAAATAAACTAGCAGCATTAAGAAAAATATTAATAAAATAAACTAGCAGCATTAAGAAAAAATACTAATAAAATAAACTAGCAGCATTAAGAAAAATATTAACAAAATAAATGCATAGAAACGTGCAGCTACCTCATAAATACTTGCAGTAAAAATTTCATCCAGATTGATTAATATTTGGCATAAGAAAGTTGGTGTTGAATCAACAAAAATGAACACAGAAAAATAGATTTGAAAATAAAATGAATATTTATGTAAATTAATATTCTCCTCCGCTACATTCATCTAGTAACTTCAGGGAGCCAACAAAAAGTTACTTGATTTGTAATCAGAAATTTTAAAAAAGAATTCTTCGATGAAAAACAATTTTGACAGCTCTTTAAATTCCACACCCCCTTCCAGCCTTAATTTTAAAAGTGTAAACATACGAGTATTTGTAATCAGAATTGAGCTGAATCCATTTGGGGTATGAAAATATAAATTCTGAATAAGTGAAATGGCTAAAAAAGAATTTGGAAAAATTTTCATGATTTTCAGTGGAGTCTTCCCTTAAGTTTACGAAATGGTCAATTGGAACAAAAGGTTCCAAATGATACTATGAAGAATCAGTAAACAGTCCCAATCTGATGGTTGATGCTCGTGGTGCAATTCTTCGAATAAGTCGCGGATATTATTATGGCAATAAACCATTGGGCCATCTACCACAAAGAATTGTTTATACTTCGCACGAAAACATGACGACCTTCCCTCATCCCCTTCACCAGTTAACTGCAGGCACGCGCAAGGGATAAACCCTTAGCCGAGTTGCCAATTCTTGAAGTCATTGTGATTTGCGAACGTTTTTCAAACTGTGTTCCGTGAAACCGCGATTTTCAGCGAGACTATATTATCTTTGTAAATATACCTTAATTTGTAATTACTAAAACAAAATTGGTGTAAAAATGAACAAACTTATTTTAAAAACACTTTATATTTATATTTTCACTAACATGTTTTGCCTAAATAAACAAAAAAATGCAGACTTCTATAATAAATGTTAAATTCTCATGTTATTGAAGTTCCAGAATTTTATACTTAATTAAGAATGTTGCGCCGGTAAAATTTTCTGAAACTGTGATCATTGAATAGTTATAGAATTTATAGTACAAAAGGGTAAAGTTAGATTTTATCAACTTCGCCTTGGGTAATAATTTCCACGAACGCATAAAATCTGTTTACTCTAGTGTGCTATACAATATTTTATTCATTACTGGTATGTAAATTTAATTTTAAATTGCAGGGCTTTTCTTTGTAATGTGTTGTTGGCGAAGAAGTTCACATATATTCATTTTACTATTGCTAATATGTTGGTTGTCATGTAGAGAGTGATTTAAAAACATTTAATTCACTGCTGTAAGTTAGAAAACTTTTAAGCATTGCTGTGAATAATGTTATTATTTAGGTTGCTAAGGACGGTGTTGCTGTTGGCGATATCTCTTTCGCGTACTGTTCACATACTGTTCGGCGAAGTAAATCACGTATAAAATCGTCTATCTTACCGAATTCTGTTTTAATTTATTTTCTCTTTAGTTGGTGAACCGCAATTCTTAATTTCTATGCCCGTATATCCAACTCCGCCGGTTGCGTCCGATGTTAAGTGGTTAAGATTTATACTTATTAAACTGCCTGAACTTTCGATTACTTTATGGATAGAATTTCTAACGTTAGACACAATTTTAACACTTTGTTTTCTTAGCTACGCTCCTCTGCAAATCAGATATTCTGTTTTCTACGGTGTTATTTGTTGTTCTTGTCGTGATGGTCCTAGATCTTCAGGTGTATCAGGAGGCGTGGCTGCGGATCATCTGCTCCTACACTCATTAATCATGGCCGGAATAAATTAGACATATTGAAGCGCACAACGGTATAAAACAACACGTCGACAAAGACACTGAGAATGGGTGAAACCCAACAGGTAGAGGCAATGACTACTAGATTTGGCAATGCTGGGATCTATTGTATTTCTGCCACGCGGCTAGGGGTTGAGTAGAGGATGGGGGTTTATGAGAGATTACCAATTCCAAGAAGAGAGGCCGTCATGTTTCCGAGCCAAGTATACCATGTCATTCCTTACACGGAAATGGCAAACTCCGAATCGGGCTTTAACATATTCAGCCTAGAAACAAGACGTTCTGCTTTATCCTTTGGTAAAAAAAGAATCTCTAATTAAATCATTTAGTTCTGATATATGTATTTTCCTCGGGAAGGTCTTCACTATCTAACGCACGATGAGGAGGGGAAATCTTCACATTCTACTTTCTCTGAAACAAGTACTTCTACAGGACGCTCAGGAATTGGTAAATTGCTGTCATCGTGTGTAATTGGCGTTCTTGCAGAGTCTTAAGTTGGATAGGCAATGTTATGTTTCTTCGTCACTGTGTCACATTGACACAGCAAAAATAACAATCATCTAGCCTATATGATTCTTTGGCTCTCGAAACACCATGGGTATAGCAAAGGGCATTGATTTTTTCCTCTTGTTCATCCAATAACGTAGTCCATTACAGTGTCTTGGTCTTTGAAAGTATAATTTGATACGACTGGTATGATTATATCAGTGCTGCACTAAAAGGGCAGGCATATTTTTTAATATATGAAACAAGCAAAATATTAATTTCATCAAAAAGTGGAGCCAACTCGTTTTTGCAGGGTGGCCTTCAATTAATCACTCGTATTTTGAAAAGTTCTGTCATCATCAAAGAAAGCAGATGGGGTACGTTATCAGCAGGCTTCGAGACTTCGGACCCGATAGAGCAGATCAGTGGGAAATCCGCATAACGGCGTACTGAGTATAGTGGTAAAGTGTACAGTGGGTTGGGGTATCAGCCAACAAATACGCAAAGGAAAACGCTCCAGATTTGAAGGTTCTGACGAATAATTTGGTTTTCATACAAACTGTGTCTGAAACTATTACACGATTAGAAAAGTCAGAGCAAGAGATGCCGGAAGCCCTCAAATTAATTTAGAAAATGATCCAGAGAATTAATGAGACATCAAGTACACCGGTTACTGAACGTGTAAAACAGAAGTGGAAATCAATTTTATGTAAAAATAACAGATATGGAACATTGTGTAACATAAACAGCAAATTAGTGGACATAGAGTCACCCGAGAATAAAGGACTGTCTCTTAGAGACTGCAATGATGTTAGGTTTTTTCGTTTTGCTCCTATCATGTCATGCGACGTAGAGCGCAGCTTTCTACAGTACAGACTTTGGTAGATAACCGAAAAAAATTTACATTTGAGACACTGAGAATGTATCTTGTAGTACATTGCATTTTGGTACTGTAAGTGCACTTCCTATAGACGACCAATAGGATAAATGAAAAACTTAAAATTGCTACATGTTTATTTCCACCATTAACACTGTGTATAATTAAACAGAAATTCTTATAAAAGGCAGGAGAATAAATGCTTTTCACATTCTTTTGACATCACCATTGTGTAATGTATATTTACTTTCAGAACGTACATATGTGTTTCCCCATACTACCGTACTCTACTCTAAATAGCAACGTTGCTACCTCAACACATTTCTATCTACCTGCAGCGAGTCAACAACCTATGCACAGTAAACTTATTGTATCGGGTCCAAAGTCTCGAAGCCTGGTTATCAGTGGACACAAGTTTACTACACCGAGAGCTTTGACTGCGTCACGGGGTGAGGGAAGGGGTCTTACCTACAAGGTACAGTCATTGTACGCACAGAGCTCTCTGATGTTACACGTGCTGTCCGATCTACTGGAGATGCCATGTACAAAAACACTACAACTCTAAAAGACACAAGGAATGCTTTAAGTTCTTGAATTTGAAGAAAGTCGAAGCTATCCCCAAGAGTTCAAATATGGAATGTGATTTTTACCAAGACTTAGGCCACATGTTCGTTAGGACAAATATTCCATTTAAAAACTGAAACACCCATGTGTCAGTTCATTTTTAAAAATATACAGGTAGAACACTATCCCGACAATCTACCCTGCGTACGGGTTATTTAGCAAAATGTTATGAAGATGTCTTACGTGAAATTAGAGAAATCTTAAAAGATGAAAAATTGTGGGTATCTATAGACGAAACGACAAATATTGCAAACAGATCCGTTGCTAATGTTCTTGTTGGGGCACTTCAAACTGAAGGTGTGGGCAAAGTGTTTCTATGTCATCCGAAGAGCTAGAGAAAGTAAATCATGTTACCATGATTATTGTGGTCTGACGAAATGAAAGCAGAAAAGCTCTGTTTGAAAAATCGATGCGATTATTATGGTCTGACGAAATGAAAGCAGAAAAGCTCTGTTTGAAAAATCGATGCGATTATTGTGGTCTGACGAAATGAAAGCAGAAAAGCTCTGTTTGAAAAATCGATGCGATTATTATGGTCTGACAAAATGAAAGCAGAAAAGCTCTGTTTGAAAAATCGATGCGATTATTATGGTCTGACGAAATGAAAGCAGAAAAGCTCTGTTTGAAAAATCGATGCGATTATTGTGGTCTGACGAAATGAAAGCAGAAAAGCTCTGTTTGAAAAATCGATGCGATTATTGTGGTCTGACGAAATGAAAGCAGAAAAGCTCTGTTTGAAAAATCGATGCGATTATTGTGGTCTGACGAAATGAAAGCAGAAAAGCTCTGTTTGAAAAATCGATGCGATTATTGTGGTCTGACGAAATGAAAGCAGAAAAGCTCTGTTTGAAAAATCGATGCGATTATTGTGGTCTGACGAAATGAAAGCAGAAAAGCTCCGTTTCAAAAATCATGTAACACAGAACTATGTATGTTTTAATTAAATGTTAAACATAAACAATACGTTATTTAATGTTATAAAGTGAAATTACTGAATAGTAAAGTTAATTTGCTGCAGGAACTGTACTCCAGTCGTCGTTATTGTAGCGACACGATGACATTCACCCCCTCCCTTCCTTGCTCCCTAATAGATTACGATATAGTGCATGTAGCAGTTAACTCAACGGTTTACGTACACCAAATGCTCTCTCTGGTCATCATAAAAGAACGACAAGATCTCTGAGGAAGTTACTGTTAACAGAATGGAAAAGTGCATACTACCACACGCTAAAATATTTGCTATTCGCGTTGAATGACCCTGTGTCTCCAATTCTCTGCTTATCTACCAGTGAGTCAGCCGCCGTTCGAACTAAAGCAGTTGGTAAATACTTGAAGATAATTTTGTGCATTGCAAACAATAAATAAATTGAACGAAGACCTTGACTCGATTGTGACATGGACAAAGAAATTACATCTTAATATCAATCCTGGGAAGACACAAGCAATTATATTAGGACACAAACGGCAAACCGACGCTGTAAAGCACCTCGACATTTCCCCCGTTAAAGTAAGTACAGTGCATATCCCTTTCAGTTCTTCGGTAAAAAATCTTGGCATTCACATGGATAATAATCTCAACTGGTACATGCAAATCACAGAAACCTGCAGAAAAGTATATTCTATTATCCATGTGCTAGAAAGGATAAATGTTCATCTTCCCTCTTGCTTAAAAAGTCCCTTGTGCAGACGCTTGTATTTCCTCATTTTGACTATGCTGACATTTTACTGACTGACCTCTCCAGCGACAACAAAACGAAACTTCAACGTGCTCATAATTTGTGCGTGCGTTTTGTAAGCAATGTTCGTAAATATGATCATATTACCCCATCCCTGGAAGCAATAGGTTGGCTTAAACTAGTTAAGAAATGAAATTTACATTCACTTCTCTTTCTCTTCGAAATCTTGAACTGTTCTATTCCTTCGTACCTGTCGTCTCGCTTCACTTACCTTTCTTCCCACCACAATCTGAACACACGCTCTCGCCATGAAACAATACTAACAATATCATCCCATCGCACATCCTCATACTCATCCTCTTTCACAATAGCCCTGCCAAGACTCTGGAATTCGTTACCTGCTAGCATCAGGGACTGTCTAAATAAAATTGAATTCAAACGCAAACTTACTAGGCACTTGGCCAGTAATTGAGACTCGTTCAGACGTGGCCTCTTGTAAATAGTTCTCTTAGGCCCGATTGTATAAACCATTTAATCTTAGATCAGAGGTTAAATTGATCCTTGTTTCAGCTGAACTTGGAATTTTGTGTTGTATAAAGTCTAATCTGATATTAATTTGTCTCAAACTAAAGTCAACTTTGACTGAAGAAGTTTCTCCGATTAAGTTAGATGATCCAAGTTCAGTTATTTCTTTTCTGTTTGAAATATACGAGTGACAGATTGTGCAAATAAAATATCCATTATTATTAATATTAATAGATATGATAGGTACATTTATATATATTTCTTTCAATTTCTTGCCTTAATACACAAACAATCTTATATTTTATAAGGCTCTATCGTGTTCAGCAGTAACAAATAACATAACCTATAATTATATTATGTTTATAACAACCATTAATTATTAATATATATGATAGGTACATTCATAAATTTTCAATTAACTGTATTACTAAACGAAAATTGTCGTTTTATAAAGCTTTATTATGTTTAGCAGTATCAAACACCATAACATGATAACAACTCGGAGAACAGTCAACCTTCTTCTTATTGTCCGCCATTATTTGCATTGCACAAAAAAAAACCAGTGTCTCCAACAGAGTGTACGGAAAGTCGCCAAAAAGTAGTTGTAAAGTCGCTAGATTTCTCATTATCAACAAAGAAAGATTAAATTTTGTCACTATGGGGTGCTAAAAAGGTCACTAAATCCCAATTTAAGCACTATAAAAGTTAAAACAAATTGTTGTTGAAAAAGAGTTATAGTCGCTAGATTGGCAACACTGAACAAACCTGTCCGCGCATCACGTATTTCACCTGTTTATGCGATGTTGCCAAATCCTTTTCACGTGAACTTAGATTGCATTTGAACCAAGGTAATTTGATCGCAGAAAAGTTTTATACAATAGAAGAAGTGTCTGATCTCGGTTCACTTTTCGATCTTCGATCAAAGTTGATCTTTAGTCAGGGAGTTTTATACAATTGGGCCTTAGTCTATCACAATTTGTAATTCAGTGAATACAAAAATATTCTTTGTTGTTAACTTCTATGATAAAATGACTAGCTTTCATTAATCAGGTAATCTTGTCGTACTTTAATTTTTATTGTAATTGTAATTGTAAATTTAATATTAATTGTAATTTTATTGTTCATATTATAGTTGTAATCCCCTGGTAGATGGGCAGAGAAGGCCTGACGGCCTTATCTCTACCAGGTTAAATAAATAAATACTACTAATACTAATACTAAATACAATAGAATACAAAAATTAAATGTGGTTGAGGCATTGCTTGTTAATTTGTTCAGGACTGACTCGACGCATAACTATGGACGCTGGATACAAATGATGGAGATTTCACTCGACTGTACTAGTGCCACGCCCTGAAATACGCAACCTGCTACAGAACACGGCGCTCGCGATTGTCTATCTCTGGAGTTTCTCTTCCTGAATGTTTGAGTAAGATTATAGCCACACTAACGGAAATTCAGTGTAGTTTTGAGTGTCTGACTAAAGCCTGACTATACAGACTGAATTGCCTTGTGAATTGATTAACTGATCGAAGTCTAGGATTAATTAACAAATTTATTAATAAAATAATGCCCAATTACAAAGCAAGAAACTTAATAACCAGGGATTAGGGCTCCATCATCGTTTTTCTCTTTTCCCTAACAGTTTCACCAGCATTAATTGGCCCGTTGTCCTTAATATACGCAATAATGGGATTTGCAGATGTTGCAGAGGGTTTTCAGGCCCTACTCTCATTTCTCTCCCTCTGCAGGTCTATGAATTGTCTACAGTCCACCATTTATGTATACTCTATTTTAATTTCATGGAGTGCAGTTCGGTCGCTCCTTTGAACACCCACTTACAGATTAATGACTTCCTAGACAAACATCCTGTCCCCTCGTCCCAACATTGCACAGTTGCCACAATCCTGGTGACCCTCGACGGGATTCTTGGAATTCGGAAAAGACGCGGCAACTCTGCCTCCACGTGGATTTGACGGGAGTCAGTCAATTCTTCTGAACAAGGGTTGTGATTGATTACTAACAGGAGAAGACAAGATTTCGTCACGCTAAGGAAGACATTTATTTATGACAACCAATTAGTAGGGGGCAGTAGAAGGTCTGTCGGAAAAGTCCTTTCTATGAAACTGCACTCCATGAAATAAAATACAGTATACGGTCACGACCCGGGTACAACCTATATTGAGGGTCACATAACAACAGTTCCAAAACAGCAAATATTGCCAGTGTTGCCAACTGTTACCAGATGTCACACGATCCTACGTACTAAATGACTTATTTACTTACCGTACTTTATGTTGGAAAGTTATTCTAAATAATTCAATAATTTGTAACATATTTTTGTAGACAAACTATACGGGAAAGGAATCAACATGTCAAGTATTTTGTCTGGCAATACGACATTCATTGGTTTGATAAACAATTGACTCACGAGATCTAACCTAAAAGTGTATTTTGTTTGACTACATGAAATTATTAATATTATTTTATTTTATTGGGTTATTTTTACGACGCTGTATCAACACCTAGGTTATTTAGCGTCTGCATGAAATGAAGGTGATAATGCCGGTGAAATGAGTCCGGGTTCCAGCACCGAAAGTTACCCAGCATTTGCTCGTATTGAGTTGAGGGAAAACCCCGGAAAAAACCTCAACTAGGTAACTTGCCACCGAATCGAATCCGGGCCACCTGGTTTCTCGGCCAGACGCGCTGACCGTTACTCCACAGGTGTACTAACTCCGAAAACTTACATGACTATAGTCTTAAATTATAACCACAATGAAACATATAAAATAACTATTATGTATTAATTTTAATACTGATATTAATTAATTATTAGTATGTTCAAATTTCACTAGCTTCCAGTAACCGGCTCAGAAATCAAGTACAATTTTAATTTCATGGAACTCCAGTACTGACAAATATTGTCGATATTTGTCTCAGCTGCCAACATACCAGTTACAAAATCACTACCATTTGTAGTATTTGTCAATATCGAAATTCGAAACGAAGTGGCAATTGAAAATTCAACCTGCAAACTAAAAAATCGCCACAATCTACTAACATATGTAGTAACGGGGGAAAAATGGTTAGGTTTCACCCTTAGGATATGAAGTAAGCTGACCCAGACTATACGTAAAAGCCAAGCCACCATCTCTGTCATACACTAATCTTTTGACAAATGTGAGGAACACCCACCAAGGCGGTGGTCGACTCGTCACTGCACATACGCAAGAGGTACCATGTTTATTAAAAAGGAATGATAATGAAAGGGGAATTATGGAGAGTTTTAGTGCAATGAAGTGGGGAAAATGGGAATACCCTGAGAAAAACCCTCACAATTTTCACTTTGTCCACCAAACATACAACTCTACCATCGCCGGGATTTGAATTAAAGCCACGACCCATATCACTTCTACCAGTCTTCTCCAAAATCTTTGAAAAGTAATGTATAAAAGATTATATCATCATCTAGAAAGATATAACATTTTAGTCCCAGAACAATTTGGATTTAGGAAAAATAAAGGCACAGAAAATACAACATTTAGTTTAACTGACAAAATTCTGGAGGCAGTTAATAAAAATTACAAGTTGGAGGGATTATCTGTGATTTATCCAAAGCATTTGACTATATAAATCATAAAATGCTGCTAGATAAATAAGATTATTATGGAATTAAAGGTGTTGCACACCAATGGTTTCACTCATATCTCATAGATAGGAAACAGAAAGTTGAAATCAATACAACTATGAAATCTGCATCGATATGGGGAACTATTAATAATGGAATTCCTCAAGGATCAATATTAGGTCCCCTACTTTTCTAGTGTATATAAATGAACTTGGCCCCCAATAAAAGATGTAGGTCATCCCATATTATTTGCAAATGACACAAGTATAGTAATTACAGCCAATAACTCAACACATTCCAATCTTCAACAGAGGAAATTCTCTTCAAAATATGTGACTGGTTCTCAGTCAATAAATTGGTATTAAATTGTAACAAAACTAACATAATTCAATTTAAATCCTGTGCAAATTCAACCTCGCAAATTTCTAGCGCAATAATTAACAACCGATCCCTATTAGAAACAACGACAACCAAATTTCTTGGCTTAAAAATAGATAATGTGTTAAATTGGAAAAATCATATTAAAGAAATTACCCCAAACTAAATTCAGCTTGTTTTGCTATTAGAACTATGCAAAAGATAGTAAATATCAATACCTTAAAAACGATATACTTTGCATACTTCCACTCGGTAATGAGTTTTGGAATAATATTCTGGGGAAATTCCACAGATAGTAACAGTATATTTGTATTACAAAAAGAGTAATTAGAATAATAGTAGGTGCCAAATCTAGGGAATCTTGTAGGACTATTTTCAAAAACTACAAATAATGCCCATGGCTTGTCAGTATATCTTTTCATTAATAGTCTTCCTCGTATGTAATCGTGAAAATTTTGTAACTAATTCAACAGTTCATAGCATAAATACACGTCAAAAAATGACTTTCATACTCCATCGGCAAGTCTATCGCGCTATCGAAAAGGAGTGCGTTATATGGCAGTAAAAATTTTTAATAGCCTCCCTATCGATATAAAAAATGAAACTCAAAACATAAGATTATTTAGGGCCAAATTAAAGAAGTACCTAATTTCTCACGCCTTCTATTCTGTAAGTGAATTCATGATATTCAATAAGAATTCATGAAATTGATACTAAAACTATGTGTTGTACTAGTAGACTATATTGTAAATCTCGTCTGTATATATTTCATCTAGACTGTGACTATAAATTAAGATTTTATAATAGTATTAAGTTTTTTGACTTGTTCCATATTCTAGCTCTAAAGCAATGTATGAATACCATGGAATGTTAATAAATACAATACAATAGAATACAATACAATACAATCGTCCTAAGCCAGAGCTCTGCCAACCGAGCTATAAATGTGGCTTTGCGCAGTGGATATCCGGAAAATGTAAACAAGCCACAATCTCTTCCTTCCGCCTACGGGTCTACCACACGGAGAGAAAGAGAGTATGTGACCTTATGTAAGTTTACATTAACCAGCTATCCATTGTGCCGAGTGTACATCGAAAGAAAGAGTAAGCTACATGGGAGGAAGTGAAATAATCCTGCAGATTGAAAGCGATGATAGGGTACACTTAAATGAATAGAAAACCTACATTAAGCTTTGTTACTAAATGCACAGTTAATTATAAAATTAACCTAGACGTTCCAGCAGTCTGGTAACATCGCTTCTAACACAGTCCCCTTTCTTCTCGTAATACAAATGTAAGAGGTCAACGAACGTAGCCTACGTGAACTGGCTTCCGTCTCCCTCTCTGGTTACAACGTTGCAATATCTTCGCAACGCTCAGTGGCTTGAAATTAGTGGTTTCTAAATTAAATTTACACGAAAACCTTCCACACTATTGAAATACGCCAGTTGGATAAATGATTCTTTATTATATTTTCTATCCATATGGACAAATATTACTATCCTACTCTCAATAGTTACCGAATAAGAAAGTGATAAACGTTTAGGAGAAAACATTTTTTCTGACTATTACACTTTTACTACGTCACACTACTTTCGACCAATAAAACGGCACGAAAGGAAGTCTTTCAACCAATCATGGCCGCTTATCGCACAATTTTATCGCGTCCCTAGCATTTGTTTAATTTTATCGCGTCCCTAGCATTTGTTTATTTTTGTCACTACCCTAGCATTTGTTTCTTTGTTTGCCAACATTTCAAACTGCACTGGTCTGGCCGTCAAAAAACAGAAAATTACAAACCACTCCAGTCGATGCACATCACTTTCAATTATGACTCGCATTTTGGCATTCAAGAACAAGAATTAATGAAGATCACTGGTCATATATGAAGAGCACCATTCGGAAATCCTGAATGAGTTGAGGGATACACCATGTACACCAACGAGTTCACTTCTTTTACGCACACGTCCAATATAACATCAACTGAACCACCAAAACATTCAAATTTGAAAATTGTACTTTCAATAATTGTTTCCTTTAAAATTATCCATGTTTATTTTTTTATTTCATCATCGTTAATTAAAACGTTTCTTGTTTATTTCATCATCCCTAATTAAAACTTTTCTAACACTTGTTTATATTATTTAGGTTATGTTTGTTATAGTTTATGCTATATATTATGGATAGTCACGTAACAGAGATTGGTTAATACTAAGATTTATTGAAAATCATCTGTGAAGTGACATTGATTACTGGGATCCGGATGATTGAAATGGAATGCAAATGTTTTAATAAAAATGAAACAGAATCAACAAAGCCTTCTTGACTAGTAACAGTCCACAGAGTTCAATGATGATTCCATAGTTGGCACAACTGATACCGGTAACAAGAAAACATCATCATAAAACACTACTGCCATCTAGCGTAATGTTGAGATGGTACAATAATACATTTGAAAACAGTTGTATTTTCGTAAGCCAATTAATATTTTATTGTAACTTTGTTACTTCTAATATTTATATAGCCTACTTTCTTCTAATCGTGTAACAGTCAATTAAATCCCACTCGAGTTTTGATTTTCTCTAGATAAATCAAAACCTCTAGTGAGATTACTGTTGAGAAAACTATGAACTTCTCACCATATGGTATTACATTCTATTGTTTCATACAACATGAGTTATTTCATTTCCATTATCTATATATCTGGATGTGTGTGTGAGAGTGAGAGAAAGAGAGTGTGTGCATGTTTTTTTTTTTTCACTAGGGAACAGATTTTGGTCACATAAATGCTGTCTCCCTTTTACTGCAATATATCGAACACTACTATCGAGGATAGTTTGTTGCAATTTAGTACACATTACAACAGTAAATATTCAATTTATGATAGTGTATTTTTTTACTTGGTTGTTTAACGATGCTTATCAACTACTAGATTATTTAGCGTCGGTGGAATTGGTGATAGCGATATGGTATTTGGAGAGATGAGGCCAAAGATTTGCCATAAATTTCCCGCCTTCGCCTTACTATGGGAAAAACCTCGGAATAAATCCAAGCGGGAATCAAACCCACGCCCAAGCACAACACCGGATCAGCAAGCAAGTGCCTTACCCGATTGAGCTACGCCGCTTGCTGATACATGTATTACAAAAAATATTATTAAAATAACACGTAGGAAGGCATTCTCAACCTCTTAGGCCCGATTGTATAAACCATTTAATCTTAGATCAGAGGTTAAATTGATCCTTTTTTCAGCTGAACTTGGAATTTTGTTTTGTATAAAGTCTAATCTGAGATTAATTTGTCTCAAACTAAAGTCAACTTTGACTGAAGAAATTTCTCCGATTAAATTAGATGATCCAAGTTCAGTTATTTCTTTTCTGTTTGAAATATACGAGTGACATTGTGCAAATAAAATATCCATTATTATTAATATTAATAGATATGTTAGGTACATTTATATATATATATATATATATATATATATATATATATATATATATATATATTTCTTTCAATTTCTTGCCTTAATACACAAACATTCCTATATTTTATAAGGCTCTATCGTGTTCAGCAGTATCAAATAACATAACCTATAATTATATTATGTTTATAACAACCATTAATTACTAATGGATATAATAGGTACATTCATAAATGTTCAATTAACTGTATTACTAAACGAAAATTGTCGTTTTATAAAGCTTTATTATGTTTAGCAGTATCAAACACCATAACATGATAACAACGTGGAGAACAGTCAACCTTCTTCTTGTTGTCCGCCATTATTTACATTGAAAAAAAACCAGTGTCTCCAACAGAGTGTAATACGGAAAGTCGCCAAAAAGTAGTTGTAAAGTCGCTAGATTTCTCATTATCAACAAAGAAAGATTAAATTTTGTCACTATTGGGGTGCTAAAAAGGTCACTAAATCCCTATTTAAGCAATATAAAAGTTAAAAGAAATTATTGTTGAAAAAGAGTTAAAATCGCTAGATTGGCGACACTGAACAAACCTGTATAACATGGTCCGCGCATCACGTATTTCACCTGTTTATGCGATGTTGCCAAATCCTTTTCACGTGAACTTAGATTGCATTTGAACCAAGGTAATTTGATCGCAGAAAAGTTTTATACAATAGAAGAAGTGTCTGAACTCGGTTTACTTTTCGATCTTCGATCAAAGTTGATCTTTAGTCGGGAAGTTTTATACAATTGGGCCTTAAAAGTACAGCTGTAGCGATATTCTTCACTCGTGGCACTTTCTAGCTTGTCATTTTACTACATAACAGGCACTCAACAATGCACATGCAACTCGAACTCTGCGTTTCCGATAATTCTAGAACTCTCACTGTCCAGATGGGCAGTGTACTTCCTTTCTTGGTGTTCTACATCCGTCTGCAATGAAAGTTGTTATCGGAAGTCCAGCATAATCCACAAAAAAAGCGGATTATTCTTAGAGGGAACTGGTGCAGCTGCTTCCCACGATGTTTGGTTGTTGTTTACTTATGTTCTTGAGTCGGCGTCTCTTTTTACAATCGCGGATCTACCGCCGCAATGTTTTCTTGTTGGTGCAGGTTTTTTCACTTAATTCATTTTCCGGTTTTGGGACTTCGTAACATAATTAACTGTTGCACAACTTCCTGGCTGTTGTCAGCTGTACGAGATTACTCAATTTAAAGTGTCAACAATAAAATCTACAGAGCATAATACTGCATAATACGGAACTGAAAACGTTCATCCACAAAATAATGTTGATGAGACCATTGATTCTTATTTGCTTAAAGCTCGATGTTAACCAAGTTAAAGAAGAAGCTGTACATTAGGCCTACTAAAAGTGACCTGAATTCTGTCGTAGGTGGTAGTGTAGAACCTACCATGTCTGGCTTATATCCTAGGTCCGAAAGTTCAAATTTTAAATCCGGTCGAGGGCAACAAAAATCGACAGACGTAATTACTCGTATTACTGTGCTACGTATCTTTACGTGGAACTACATGTGGGTGCGATCATCTGTCGACAGATGCATAGCCTCACTTTGTTGCATATCTTTAAGTAGAACTACGTGTGGGTAGTGTGAGGACTGAAAAAGTACAATACGAGGATAATGGGAAGCCAAAGAGGAAAAGAAGGCAGAGATAATAAGGGTAATGTAAGGAAAACAAAGTGAAGATAAGGAGAACAAGGGGACCACAAGGAGAACATGGGAAATATATTGTAGAACATGTGGAATGCATGGGGACAAGAGTTCGAATCCTAGTTTCGACAAGTTGAGGTTGAGGTTTCTTAACCGTTTTCTCCTCAAATTAGTTGATAAAGAGTCGTAAAATAAACCAATTAAAATATACTGTGAAGGATGTCCTTTACCATCTACCCTGTTCAACATCTACTTGGAGGATTTAGTAAAGAACTGTTTTCAGAACATGGGAGGAGTTATAATACTTACTTACTGGCTTTTAAGGAACCCGGAGGTTCATTGCCGTCTCACATAAGCCCGCCATTGGTCCCTATCCTGTGCAAGATTAATCCAGTCTCTATCATCATATCCCACCTCCCTCAAATCCAATTTAATATTATCTTCCCATCTACGTCTCGGCCTCCCCAAAGGTCTTTTTCCCTCCAGCCTCCCAACTAAAATTCTATATGCATGTCTGGATTCGCCCTTACGTGCTACATGCCCTTCCCATCTCAAACGTCTGGATTTAACGTTCCTAATTATTCAGGTGAAGAATACAATGCGTGCAGTTGTGTTGTGTAACTTTCTCATTCTCCTGTAACGTCATCCCTCTTAGCCCCAAATATTTTCCAAATCATCTTATTCTCAAACACCCTTAACCTATATTCCTCTTTCAAAGTGAGAGTCCAAGTTTCACAACCATAAAAAACAACCGGTAATATAACTGTTTTATAAATTCTAACTTTCATATATTTTGACGGCAGATTGGATAATAAAAGCTTCTCAACCGAATAATAACAGGCATTTCCCACATTTATTCTGTGTTTAATTTCCTCCCGAGTATCATTTATATTTGATACAGTTGCTCCCAGGTATTTGAATTTTTCCACCTTTTCAAAAGATACATTTCCAATTTTTATATTTCCATTTCGTACAATATTCTGGTCACAAGACATAACCATATACTCGTACTTTGTCTTTTCGAGATTTACTTTCAAACCTATCTCTTTACTTGCTTCAAGTAAGTTTCCTATGTTTTCCCTAATCGTTTGTGGATTTTCTCCTAATATATTCACGTCATCCGCATAGACAAGCAGCTGACGTAATCCGTTCAATTCCAAACCCTCTCTGTTATCCTGGACTTTCCTAATGGGATACTCTAGAGCAAAGTTAAAAAGTAAAGGTGATAGTGCATCTCCTTGCTTTAGCCCACAGTGAATTGGAAACGCATCTGACAGAAACTGACCTATACGGACTCTGCTGTAAGTTTCACTAAGACACATGTTAATTAATCGAACTAGTTTCTTGGGAATACCAAATTCAATAAGAATATTGTAAATTTTATTAGTTACAACAATGTAATTTATTCGTCACAACAATAATTCCTTTCTACAATTCACCTTAAACGCTCTCGTCAACAATTGGATCTTCACTCAACACAGTATTCGTTATAGCACTCCACCGACGACAATGACAATTTACTTGGACTATTACGCACAACAATGAACTGTTAATCTTAACTAATATTTACAAAGCACTATTTACAAATCAGAACTACCAGTTCTCAGTTCACAGTTCTTCTATCTCAGTCACTCGAGTTCACAGTATCTCGAACCACAGACCTTCAGAGACAGTTCACTGTACTCGAACTCGGGTCCCTCCAACTGCGGTCCACTGCACTCGAACTCAGGTCCCTCCAACTGCGGTCCACTGCACTCGAACTCAGGCCTTCGGATGCTGACGCAGATGCGGACGCACACTCGAGTCGAACTCCGGCTGGCTTGCTTGCTCTGGCTTTCTCACTGACTGAATAACTGAAAACTCTGAAACTGCCGTCGTTCATTCGCGACCGTAATTTATAACCATAGCGACGTAACCTCGAAGGTTCCACCCGTCTCTAGAGATGGCATGCCAGAGAAATCCAGGGCCCTCTCCTCTCTACCAGCACCAGATGCGCGCGCAAACTCGTCGCGTGACGTAATACACCCTCTCTCTTCTCTCCACCGCGCGACGTCACTCAATGTTCCGTGGAGCCTGTGCGATCTGCTTTCATGCGGGACGCTGGTCGTGAGTTCGATTCTCACGTCGCTGTCACAATATCATATAAAACTTCTCTCTTAACCGAGTCATATGCCTTTTTGAAATCTATGAATAACTGATGCATTGTACCCTTATACTCCCATTTTTTCTCCAATATCTCTCGAATACAAAATATAGGAGGAAAATGAATAAAATGCACACGATTTGCTGATGATATGAGGTTGTTAACAGGAGAGGAAATGATACTAAGGGATATGCTACTGGAGTTAAATGAGAGCTGTGATTAGTAAGGGATCAAGATAAATGCAAATAAGACGACTAGCATTGTCATAGGAATAAAAATACAGAAGCTAAGCTTGCGAATTCTAAATGAGGCAGTAGAGCAAGTGGACAGCTTCAAATACTTGGGGTGTACTATAAGCAGTAACATGAGCTGCTGCCGGGAAATGAAAAGGAGGACAGCAATGGCCAAGGAAGCTTTTAATAGAAAAAAAGACATATTCTGCGGACCTCTAGAAAAAGAACTAAGGAAGAGACTAGTGAAGTGCTTTTTATGGAGTGTGCCATTCCATGGAGCAGAAACATGCTCATTATGACGAAATGAAGAGAAGCGAATAGAAGCATTTGAAATGTGGATAGGCCTATGGAGAAGAATGGAGCGTGTGAAGTGGACAGACAGAATAAGGAATGACAAGTGTTGGAAAGAGTGGGTGAAGAAAGAATGATGCTGAAACTGATCAGGGAGAGGAAAAGGAATTGGTTGGTTCCAATATGTATAAAATATGTATATATAAATTGTATATGTATTTTTGTATAAACGATAATAAATTGCAATAATAATAATAACAATAATAATAATAATAATAATAATAATAATAATAATAATAATAATAATAACGCTTTATTTATTCTGGTATAGTTGAGGCCAAAAGGCCTTCTCTTCCACTCAACCAGAAGATAAAAAAGAATTATAATGAAAAATAAATAGGCCTACATTATGTCTTAGAAAAATAATTTATTCATTGCAAACTCGAAGGTTGAAGATTACTGGGAAAACCTTATAAAATGGATAAATCAAATTAAAATATGCATTAATGAATGAATGGTAAGAAGATGAAAATTTTAATGTATAATTCTTCCTTCATTCATTTCATTCCATAGATCTTACATGCGCAATGAAGCTTTAAGATGTGGAACAAGTAAAAATTTTACAATATTACAATTTAGTAATTTTCTACAATTTTTATAATCTTGTGCAAATTTTTACAATATTTTTGTGAGATGTAGTGAGATGTGGTGAGGTCCGAGGATTCGCCAAAAGATTACCCGGCATTTGCCTTTTGGTTGGGGATAACCTCGGAAAAACCCAACCAGGTAATCAAATCAAAGGGGGGTAATCAAATCAAAGGGGTTGATGCCGAGGACTCGCCATAGATCATCCGGCTTCAGTCCCACGGCTGGGGAAAACCTCGGAAGAAACCATTCAATGAGACCAAAGGGGGATCCAACCCAAGCCCGAACGCAGCTCCGGATCAGCAGCCCAGCGAATCTGCCGACTGAGCTACATCGATGGCTCTACTGAAAATATACAATACATAGCCAATCATATTATTAAATTTACAAATTTCATCAGTTGAGCTATATGTATAATACAAAACAAGTAATTTAATTAAATTTAAGGGATAAACAATTCAATCAGTTGTGATATACAGAAATTGATAATATACAGGGACATCATTTTATTTTTACTTCAGTTTTTATTGTACCTGAGTTTTTAACTGTACTTCACTCCCACCTCTTCTACTAATGAAGTTCAACCGTCTTCCACACAGATCCAAGACCGCATATACAGTCATAGTAGCCTTACCATCACAGTACGTTCCAAAAATATGTTCGCGTTTTCCAATGACGAAAGAGCTTTCAATATTGCATCATTTTCGCACAGGTACTGTCGTCCATTTGCCTACGTCGCATTCCGGTTTTCCCCACCAGCTGCTATTCCCCTCTCAGTAAAGGCTAGTGGCTGGGCTGTCTTAGCTCTTTTCTGAGAACATTAATTTCTGTTAGGAATTGGACATCTACGTAATATTTTATACACATACAACTGTTTAAAATAACTTAAATAAAAGGGCCTCGTTAAGTAATTAACTGTCACGTGATTTCCCTCCTTTCTACGATCCTGCGACATAACCACTTGGACGGACAGTAGATAGCATGTCTGAGTAATTTTATCTTTTCGGATCGAGCAGAAGTGAAGATTGAATTTACAGTACGTACGTAAGATACTCTTTTACAGAGTAGGTACAGAATTATTTCAACGTGAATTACTAGTACGAAGGACGAAACTGGTAATTGGGATTACACACATTAGACCAGAAGCCTGTATCGAAATGAACCGCCACCATTTTGAAAAATGTGTTTAAATATCCATATTATGATTATTTTTAAATTTAACTTCATTCTCTATAGTGTACGTTAATGTGCTATAGACAGTATAATATACACTGCATAATGAATACGTCCATATGGACAGCTCAGTTCGTGAGTAAAAACACTCATTGTTAATACTGTACTGTATTCTGATTAAACAAAAACCTAATGAAAATTATAAAACTCAAAAGCGTGATATTTCCTAGTTTACGTAAATGAATGAACTACTTTTCTTCCCTCCTATATCTAGTAAAGTGATTTGTTTGTATATTACGCCAGTCATCGAACTCCAGTCGTGGAAGAGGGTAGCAACCGTTGAGCTAAAGGTATAGCCAGGTAAATATCAGAAATGTTAGTAAAAATAAAATGATGTCCCTGTATATCATGCAAATTACTTCAGATTATAAACACAAACAATTTATCAATAGAGCTATACAGATTACTATTCAATTTAAAGTATATAAAATACATCGGCCAAAACTATACAAATATAATATACAATACAAAGTAAGCAGATTAGAAGAAGAAGAAGAAGAAGAAGGAGATGAAGAAGAAGAAAAACAATAACAACAGATAGAAATTATTTGAGAATCTTAAGCGACAGTGAAAGGTTTGAAGGAATATTTCTTGGAGCAGCGTGTCAACATTGTCTATGTCAGCCGCGGCAAAAATGCGACTCACGAGCCCATTGTGGCTCGCAGTGCTTTTCTCTCGCTTCCTACCTACAACCCCCACCCTCTCACTCACTGGAGTCAAACTCGTTCTATTTGTATTTGTCTCGGACCTGCGAGTGGCGTATCATCGCAATATCTCTCTCGAAACCATGTACCTCTATAAAAACGAAAGTTTCAAGTAGGATGGGAGGATGCATTCTTTTGCTTACAATATGATGAAAATATTAAATGTATGATTTGTTCACAAATATTACTAGGAAAACGGTTGTATAACATAAAACGGCATTATAAGTTACTACATGTTACTGATGAAACATTAAAAGGTTAAGTGTTATTATTATTATTATTATTATTATTATCATTATCATTATCATCTCTGTACGTCGATTCTTTTACAGCAGATGTACGAATAATGCGGTTAGATTTTTAATTTAAACTCACAGATTTACAATGTGACGTTAAATGAAAGCTAGATGTAAGGACTTGACAGGTATTGAATTTTTCAAATCTTTGGAAAAAATATATATATATTTGAAGCTTCGTTCTTTCGCTTGCTCTGTTGAAGCCATGTTCGCTGTAACTTACGTTTGTGAAAAATTATTTTCAACAATGAAAATAGTAAAAATCAAATTTAGATCACGACTGACAGACAAATACCTTCGTGATCAACTACGATTGGCAGTAAGTGACATAATTCCTGATTTTGAAACTTTGTCGCAGAGACATTCTGAAGACAGTTAATTTTAGGTTGTGATAATGTTTTCTTGTTCATTTCTTTCTTCGTTACACGTCCTAAACATTAACTTCCCCTTCGGCTGTCCTCCTCCCTCCATAGGTGCTATGCACGTTGCAGCTTACACAGTGGCTCGGCGCACCATGGCCTTTTCGCCACGGCTGCTGTATGTGAACGCAAATGGATTTTCTTGAACTACTGAGAAAGAATTACAGTGATTAGCTTAGAAAATTAGTAATCCGGTATCCACAGAAAGCCGGGTTTGTTTACATACACAGACGTTGGCTGAAAGCCTTGCCTGCACTGATCACTTATCCTTTCATGATGTGCATGTAATCCAGTTTCTCTGGCTACTTGATATTCGCCGAGCGAGCAAGTCATGATCTTCGCTTTTACTTGATCCAACCTTGTATAGTACGTTGTCCTTGTATGTAAGTTTCTCTATTGTCAGTTATCTTTCGCCATAAAAGGAAAAGACGTGGCTATAAATTGACTTAGAATATCACTGTTACAAATTCTGTGTCATATTGCATAGTAAACGGATGTGCCAATATATATACATACAAATGGATTTTAAGGAACCCGAAGGTTCATTGCCGCCCTCACATAAGCCCGCCATCGGTCCCTATCCTGTGCAAGATTAATCCAGTCTCTATCATCACACCCCACCTCCCTCAAAGCCATTTTAATATTATCTTCCCATCTACGTCTCGGCCTCCCTAAAGGTCTTTTTCCCTCCGGTCTCCCCACTAACACTCTATATGCATTTCTGGATTCGCCCATACGTGCTACATGCCCTGCCCATCTCAAACGTCTGGATTTTAAGTTCCTAATTATGTTAGGTGAAGAATACAATGCGTGCAGTTCTGTGTTGTGTAACTTTCTCCATTCTCCTGTAACTTCATCCCGCTTAGCCTCAAATATTTTCCTAAGCACCTTATTCTCAAACACCCTTAACCTATGTTCCTCTCTCAGAGTGAGAGTCCAAGTTTCACAACCATACAGAAGAACCGGTAATATTACTGTTTTATAAATTCTAACTTTCAGATTTTTGGACAGCAGACTGGATGATAAGAGCTTCTCAACCGAATAATAACACGCATTTCCCATATTATTCTGCGTTTAATTTCCTCCCGAGTGTCATTTATATTTGTTACTGTTGCTCCAAGATATTTGAATTTTTCCACCTCTTCGAAGGATAAATCTCCAATTTTTATATTTCCATTTCGTACAATGTTCTGGTCACGAGACATAATCATATACTTTGTCTTTTCGGGATTTACTTCCAAACCGATCGCTTTACTTGCTTCAAGTAAAATTTCCGTGTTTTCCCTAATCGTTTGTGTAACTTTCTCCTAACATATTCACGTCATCTGCATAGACAAGAAGCTGATGTAACCCGTTCAATTCCAAACCCTGCCTGTTATCCTGAACTTTCCTAATGGCATATTCTATAGCGAAGTTAATAGGACTTATTGAATTTGGTATTCCCAAGAAACTAGTTCGATTAATTAAAATGTGTCTCAGTGAAACATAGAGCAGAGTCCATATAGGTCAGTTTCTATCTGATGCTTTTCCAATTCACTGCGGGCTAAAGCAGGGAGATGCACTATCACCTTTACTTTTTAACGGATGTGCCAATACGTGATTAAAATTGTAACATTGCTTACTTACTATAGAAATCGTATTTCCTAGAGATAGAGATTGAAGTATTCAGAAGTATCATTTCTTTAATTGGCTAGTGTTCTGAAGTTAAAAATGTGTTGTCAGTTGCTTTGTAAAGATTTTGTTTTTCAATTTTTAAATAAAAATTACATAATTCTTACGCACTTATCACAAAAATTGTTACAAATCATACGACTTTAGGAACTTGATTCTTTACAGTTTAATTATGCACTCTAATGATACAGTCTTAAAGAATTTACAAGAGTGGCGTGATTTGTAACAATTGTTGTGATAAATGCTTAAGAGAAATGTAATTTTGTAGTTAAAAAAAATCTGTACGAAGCAACTATGGAATTCACAACACATTTTTAGCTTCAGAATATAATAAAATTAAAGACATGATACTCCTAAATAGTTCATTCTTTATCCATAATATTCTTTTACTCTTAAAAGTAAATAATAATAATGGTATTTTACAAACAACTTGAAATTAGTGTAACTGAAAATATTGAGTTTAGGACACATTTTGTATAATATTTTTTGTTCAAAATGTCTTCGGAAATAAGCTCCATATATGACAGTAAGTTCTCGTGTATCACTCTGTATATACTATATAAATAACGCTTTGTGATTAAATTTACGGTTTAATTAGAAAATTATATTGGAAATTTCAGCAATCTGTCAATATCGCCGCTAACACACTGCTATTTTTTCTCGTAATACAGATGTAAGAGGTCAGCGACGCTCCCTAATATTACTAATACGATTGCTACCGCTGTTACTAGTAAGAAATACGTATGGTACCGACGTTAAATTTTAGTCAGCAACTTACTTACTTACTGGCTTTTAAGGAACCCGAAGGTTCATTGCCGCCCTTACATAAGCCCGCCATCGGTCCCTATCCTGTGCAAGATTAATCCAGTCTCTATCATCACACCCCACCTTCCTCAAATCCATTTTAATATTATCCTCCCATCTACGTCTCAGCCTCCCCAAAGTTATTTTTCCTCCAGTCTCCCAACTAACACTCTATATGCATTTCTGGATTCGCCCATACGTGCTACATGTCCTGCTCATTTCAAACGTCTGCATTTTATGTTCCTAATTATGCCAGGTGAAGTATACAATGCGTGCAGCTCTGCGTTGTATAACTTTCTCCAGTCTCCTGTAACTTCATCCCTCTTAGCCCCAAATATTTTCCTAAGAACCTTGTTCTCAAACACCCTTAATCTCTGTTCCTCTCTCAAAGTGAGAGTCCAAGTTTCACAACCATAAAGAACAATCGGTAATATAACTGTGTTATAAATTCTAACTCTCAGATTTTTTGACAGAAGACTACATGAAAAAATCTTGGCTTCTTTTTGATAATAATCTAAGTTGGAATTTTCAAGTTAAAGAAACGATAAAAAAATCTGTTCCTCCATTCACTGTTTGAGTCGCTTGAGAAACTTCTTGCCCCAGCAACTAAAACTTACCCTAGTGCAAACCCTAGTAACGCCGCACTTCGAATATTGTGACGTTTTGTTAAGTGACCTAAGTTCTGAATTGTCAGTCAAGTTACAGCGAGCTCAGAATATGTGCGTCAGATACGTGTGCAACATCCGACGGTATGATTGCATATCATCATCCTTCGCAAGTCTCTCGTGGCTCCGACTTAAAGAACGTAGAACTTTACACTCTTTGTCTTTACTCTTTCGAATTCTGCACACTTCAACACCAAATTACCTTTCGTCTCGTTTCTCTTATCTATACTCTAACCACGACGTAAATACCAGATCACTTATCTGTGGCACGCTAAGTATACCTCTTCATAGAACATCTTGTTATTCATCATCTTTTACAATATCCACCTCGCGTCAATGGAATTCCTTGTCACAAAGTATTAGGGGCTGCAAGACAATAAACACCTTTAAGAACAGCTTAAAAGATAACCTTATTAGCATTTCACTCCAATCATACTGTTTTAAACTATCACTGACTACATTGTTACTTTTTTCTTTAGACATCATCCTGATTGTGCTGTATTTTAATTGTCTCGTAATAATCTCTTTCTATTACCTAATATTATTTGAAATATATTAACATTCTATGTATTTTAGTTTAATTCTGCTACACAGTTTATTTCAGTGTTTAATTAATAGTTCATACTATTTTGTTGTTTAATTTGTAAATAACTTTTGTATACATGTAACTCTCATCTAAATCAAATTGTTGGATTCTTTGTAAGTTCATGCATATGTATATACACTTTTTGCTGGTTGAGTGGAAGAGAAGGCCTTACGGCCTTAACTCTGCCAGCTAAAATAAATCATTATTATTATTATTATTATTATTATTATTATTACATGACAAAAGCTTCTCAACCGAATAATAATAAGAGACATTTCCCATATTTATTCTGTGTTTAATTTCCTCTCGTGTGTCATTTACATTTGTTACTGTTGCTCCAAGATATTTGAATTTTTCCACCTCTTCGAAGGATAAACCTCCAATTTTTATAGTTCCATTTCGTACAATATTCTGGTCACGAGACATAATTTAGTCAGCAACACTTAAGATAATGAAATGTATATGTTTGTTGCTCTTATACCTGAGTGTGCGTGAAAACAATCGAAACTGAGGCACATGATATCAGACGGTAACTGGCAATAGGTTTGTTTGAACGTATCGAAATGTGAGGCGAATTCCAGAGAACGAACTTTCTCGAGAACGAGGGTTTGGAGTAGAATAAGTAAATAATACACGACTGCCTCAATTGCAGTTTGATCTTATTTTGCTGATGTAGCAGACAATACTTTCTCCTTGACGGCTGTGGAAAAGAACAGACGCGTCTTGAGCGTTAATTCTCTCCCAAACAGGAGAAGACTGCAACAATGGAAGTGTTATGATTATTCTAACATCCGTTCTTCGTTACTCATCTTCAGTGAAAATGCTCTGAAGGAGAAAACAGGAGCATTTATTTATTTTCCCTTCCCTTGTAATCTCGCAGAACTGAGTAAACTTGACATTAGATAAACAAACTTGTACATCTTCATTACACAACTTTTAACACTATATCACTTCGGAATATGTATATATGTCTTTCTCGTGTTAAATTTTATCGTACCTGGTTAACATGTTTCGGCCTATTATTGGCCTTCTTCAGAACTGGTTGTTGCTGGTCGTACACCCAAAGCTACACTACACATTAGAAATTGAAAACAACAAATCCATAAATGTTCTAGACATCAGAATAACAAAAGTAGACAACAAACACACATTCAAAGTCTACAGAAAGCCCACAACACAAACAAGCTGCATTCTGAACAATGGTACACAGACTACTCAACATACCAATGAACCAACATGATTACAAAGACGAGCTAAACACAATCAAATAGCCTACATAGCACAAGAAAACGGATACAACCCCAACATAATAGACAACATAATACGTAAGACAAAACATAATCACAAAAAACATAAGAATACAACACAAACACAAGAACACAAAAAATACGTCAAACTAACATACTAAAACAAAAACACACACAAGATTGCAACCTCATTCAAGGAATTAAATTACAACATCGCATACAGAACAAATAATACTCTACAAAAACATCTCAACACACAAACAATACAAACAAACAAATACAACCACACAGGCGTATACAAACTCAAATGTAACACCTGCAACAACTTCTACTTAGGACAGACAGGCAGACATTTCAAACACGTTACAAAGAACACATCACAGCCATAACAAAATTACAAAACACCTCCACATATGCAGAACACATCACAAATGCTAACCACACCTACAGAGATATAAATACAGACATGGAAATACTACACATGCAACCAAAAAGCCAGAAACTAAACACACTAGAACAATACGAAATATACAGACACACAAAAACACATCCGAATGAAATTGTCAACACACAACTCAATTTCAGAACACACACACTCTTTGACTCCACATTACACTACACAAACACATCCTCACAGGAAACAAAACAAAAGGCGCAAATGTAGTCTTTCAGGTGAAGCTGCCTGTAAAGCAGATTTGAATAATTTCAAGTGAAAAATTGTTCCGGGGCCGGGTATCGATCCCGGGACCTCTGGTTGAACGTACCAGCGCTCTTACCAACTGAGCTACCCGGGAACTCCACCCGACACCGTCTCAACTTTTCCCTTTATATCCACACAACTCGCGTGGGTTGACGCGTGGGTCTATTCTTTGAAAAATTTTTATAGGACTGATATTTAATGAGATAAATGAGTTTTAAAATTAAAATAACTGCCATCTAAGGCGGTGTATTGAAATAAAAAACAAATGACTTCGTCTATAAGGGGCCTTGGACACAACAATCGAAAGCTATGAAACATAGCCTACAGACAATGTGTCTGTGTTTGTATGAAGTAATATAGGAAGCTAAATTAACCGATTTGTATAATTAATTATTATTTCATCATTGGAAAGTGTAGTTTCTCTGGATGGACATAATGCTATAATGTTATTACTAGGGAACGGAATTTGGAGTAGTAAAAACTAGTATTGGCATCTACACAGCCATTTGTTTACAACCCTTTATACCAAGTCCTCCCCTCCATGACATACTCGCAGATCTCTGCACGTCAACAACAGGTGAACGGGACAGTTGTCGCATAAGAACTTCAACATGCAGGTTTGCAGTTCAGAGTGGTGAAGTGCAGGTACAATGCCGAAAGTGAAACCAACTAACAATACAAAATTGAAAGACTGGCCTATGTTTGTAAAAGCTCCAGATCGAGTATCAAAATTCAGGAAACAATTCCCGATGACGCGGCTGCGATTCAAATACGCCAGGAACTGCTAAATGATAGAACAATCTAAAAAGAAGTCATGGATATTAAGTCAATTTTTTTATATTTACCGGATGCCATTATTTGGTTAGAAAAGTTAGGAGTAGAACTAGTTGAGCAAATAAATATTATGAGGACTATTGTAAATAAACTGAGTGCAGTAGAAGGTGAAGTAGGAAAACGTGTTGGTGAAAAAATGAACAGAGTTTTGATTAAAATGATAGGTATAGTATTCTTAGTCGGATTTCAGATGTACTAACAAAGACGTGTCCCAATGACGTCATTCAACATGTGAATTTAATTGACGTATCTTGCTTCAAGTACTCTCCAATTGTCTCTGCAGATGTAGAGCGGAGTTTTTCCATGTTAAAAATTTCCTTCCTTGCAACAGAGCAAAGTTGTATTTTGAAAATTTGGAAATTATATTTACAATTTATTATAACAAGGCAGAGCAGGAATAATTGTTTCATCAACAAAACACAGCATTAATTGAAAATGCCATTTCGTTTGGTTCTACATTTTGATCAACATTTAATGATACTGTAATAGGCTATGTTGTAAATATTGTATATATTGTAAATAATAATAATAATAATAATAATAATAATAATAATAATAATGATTTATTTTAGCTGGCAGAGTTAAGGCCGTAAGGACTTCTCTTCCACTCAACCAGCAAAAAGTGTATATACATATGCATGAACTTACAAAGAAGTCAACAATTTGATTTAGATGAGAGTTACATGTATACAAGAGTTATTTACAAATTAAACAACAAAATACTATGAACTATTAATTAAACACTGAAATAAACTGTGTAGCAGAATTAAACTAAAATACATAGGATGTTAATATATTTCAAATAATATTAGATAATAGAAAGAGATTATTACGAGACAATTAAAATACAGCACAATCAGGATGATGTCTGAAGAAAAAGTATCAATGTAGTCAGTGATATTTTAAATCAGTATGATTGGAGTGAAATGCTAATAAGGTTAAATACTGTAGTATACGTTGTATATATATTATCATATTTCATAATATTGTAAATAAAGGTTTTAATTTAACACGCTCCTGACAGAAAAACATACATATTCAGAGGAGAGTTCCATACAGAAGACAGCTGTCTATCAGCATCATGCGAGGACGCAGAGGTTGATATTTAATTATGTATATTTGTAATGTTGTTTATTGGTGTCTTGTGCGTTGCCTAGAAAAACACATGTAGTTCAAAATGAAATGCAGATTATGTATGTAGGCCACTATAAGTCATTAAACTATAACAATTGTTTATTCTGAAATACGTTTACAGCACGTTGCGTGTAAGTTTGTATGAAGTGGACTGTACTCGTCCATGCTCTGTGACGCAGCTCGCTTGACAGTCGCTGAGCTACGAATATCTATACTACGTTTCACCATTCTTTATAATACTCCAAATCCCTTTCCCTGGTTATTACAGTAACTTGTGAGTGAATTGAGGACAGGTAATATTAAAATAGCTTCTTATGCACAGAAAACTTGATAGGTTTGTTCTGTATATTCATTTCCTGTATTTCTTAAAATAATGTTTATGAACATATTCATTTTTATCTCAGAAAATTAACGAACAACGAGAGTGTATTGATTTAGTATGCAGTAATAGTACGTTAGCTTAGCAATCTATTATTTTATAATTCAAATTTTAACTATGCTCAATTGAATCGAGTTAAAATACATAAAATATATATGCAATAAATACAATGCAAAAAAATTGGGTAATGAGCCAAGCAGATTATGTTGCGCTGTTGTAAAAGCTGTTCCTCCTGAGATTCAAGAGCTCCCACAACAAATTAAAAACTTTCTAATTCGAATACATCCGTTATCAACACACTTTTTACATAATATAATATAATATAATATAATATAATATAATATAATATAATATAATATGATATAATATAATAATAAATCTGTAGCCAAAATTTTTCTGTTAATTTTCGCTTTCCCAAAAATAATTGGTAATGACAATTAATAACATGTTAAAGGAATTGTCATTGCACCAAATGAGTGGTCTCTGGATCAAAATGATCGCATTTTAATATTTTAAATACAATTTAAATTAAGTAACATATTAAACGATTTAACCTTCTATCAAAGACGAATGTTCCCTTGATCAAATGTCCTATTTTAATTATGTAATTACTTTATATTTATTTCTAACGGGTGCAAAGGAGCGCACGGGTACGGCTAGTTAATAATAAGATACTATGTTAAATGAGAGGCATATAAAATTAGCAGCCATTACGGAAATAAAGAAGAAAATAAGAGTAACTACAGAATATGAAAATTATATTATACTGTAGGCCTACTATATTCTATAGTCTATACTCTCTGATTGATATGTACAGCAGTGGCAAAAAAAAAAACCGGACCGACGGAATAATCAAAGTCCCCGAAATGAGCCACTGCGCATGCCACGCCCGCATTCACAAGATAGCGAGTAATCTATTGAAATTGTTGTAGTTTCGACTGCTGACGTAGCCCATTTCGAAAGCCAATAGAAAATAAACTAGTAAAATTCATGTTCTGGGAATAATAAGTTAATTAATTAGTAAAATACCCCTGCAATCGAAAAGTATTGGGAATAAATTTGAATAAGGAACAAAAAAAAGTTTCCTTTCCAGGCAGGATTCGAACCACGAAAGACTTAGTTACCAGTCTATCGTGCTCTGAAGTGAACAAGGTTCTTAAATCAGCTGCAAGGGTCGATCCGGTTTTTTTTTTTGCCCCGACTGTACATTTTTATCAGTCAGTACATTTCACTGGACGATCTGTGTTAGAAAAAGAACAATTGTTTGTATGCATCTGAAGTCTGATTATGCAGCTAATCGGCGATTTACGCAATGGAGGGAGAAAAGAACTGGCCACCCTATCCCATTATCTCCTGGCCTAGTTGCCTTATAAGTGGTGGCATATTAGTATTTGAGATCTATCTTCGGACAGTTGACTAAATAACCATTACATTGTAGAGTTAATAGAAACACACGTGCACAAGCTGGAGTGAAATTTAGAATTAGAAAACATATTATTCGTTATGCCATTAGGAAAGTTCAGGATAATAGACAGGGTTTGGAGTTGAATAGGTTACATCAGCTTCTTGTCTATGCGGATGACGTGAATATGCTAGGAGAAAATCCACAAACGATTAGGGAAAACGCGGAAATTCTAGTTGAAGCAAGTAAAGCGATAGGGTTGGAAGTAAATCCCGAAAAGACTAAGTATATGATTATGTCTCGTGACCAGAATATTGTACGAAATGGAACTATAAAAATTGGAGATTTATCTTTCGAAGAGATGGAAAAATTCAAATATCTTGGAGCAACAGTAACAAATATAAATGACACTCGGGAGGAAATTAAACGCAGAATAAATATGGGAAATGCGTGTTATTATTCGGTTGAGAAGCTTTCGTCATCTAGTCTTCTGTCAAAAAATCTGAAAGTTAGAATTTATAAAACAGTTATATTACCGGTTGTTCTGTATGGTTGTGAAACTTGGACTTTCACTCTGAAAGAGGAACATAGGTTAAGGGTGTTTGAGAATAAGGTGCTTCGGAAAATATTTGGGGCTAAGAGGGATGAAGTTACAGGAGAATGGAGAAAGTTACACAACGCAGAGCTGCACGCATTGTATTCTTCACCTGACATAATTAGGAACATAAAATCCAGACGTTTGAGATGGGCAGGACATGTAGCACGTATGGGCGAATCCAGAAATGCATATAGAGTGTTAGTTGGGAGGCCGGAGGGAAAAAGACCTTTGGGGAGGCCGAGACGTAGGTGGGAAGATAATATTAATATGGATTTGAGGGAGGTGGGATATGATGGTAGAGACTGGATTAATCTTGCTCAGGATAGGGACCAATGGTGGGCTTATGTGAGGGCGGCAATGAACTTCCGGGTTCCTTAAAAGCCAGTAAGTAAGTATTATTCGTTATAAATAATTCTGGAAGGAATATTAGACTTGAGAATTAAGAATTAATAAAAGTAATTTATAATTTTCCCCTTTCTATGCCCCAGAGGGATAAAGATATTTTAAAAGAATGAAAAACTACATCAATATTATAAAAACTCATAATTTCATAACAATTTTGCAAATAACATGTTCATTTTATTCAGGAAGATAGGTAACCGAAAATAATGCTTCATTGTGAAAGAAAAAGAAAATCAGGTAGACCACTGAAAGCATTAGCAGAAGACTGTAACTGGAGACCGAAACAGATCACTGAAGGTATAAATTCGTGAAGGCTATCTGTGATTACGACAATGTATATTTTAAGTCTTTTTAGAATACAATGGCAAGAACGTGTTATTTTTGTTATAGCAATCGATAGAAACGTTTATGTACAGCGTACATACGTCATGACTATAACAAAGACGTAAGTAATCGAAAGATATTACAATGATAAGTTCAGAGGTCGTCTGATATTGAGGGAGAATAATAGGTTGTATTATACAAAACACATATATCTTTACTCGAAGTTACTTGACGTGGCCTGACTTCGAGAGACACACACGGTTGTTTTTTGCAGTGCTTGTTAGGACACCGTCTGAAGTGAATCTGTCTCTCCCTTGTTACAACAAGGTAAACTTCCTATTGTAAGAATACGTATTTTATACTATTACAAATTTAACGTATCTTCTATTTTCTGTTACATATAATTTGCTACTGTTAATGCTTTCAAGTTTTTAGTTATTTTCTTATTGCAACAAGTATTTTAGCATATAAACGGATAATTAAAGTATAGCTTTAATATGAATCCAGTTTTAAATTGTAACACGATGTTCAAGTAATAATGACATTGACATTTTAATTTAAAACTTTTTATAGATAAGTGATCTGTAGCCAATTTTTCATAGTGTACAACAATGTAGCTCTGGTAATGTTTTTGTTCTGGTCATAAAAATTTTAGAATTACTGTAATTTTGTATGTTTCACAATGAAAATATTTATCAAGATATTTTGAAGTAACGGCTAAACATTAACGATTGTGGTGAATACAGATTTCGTTTTATTATTTTAGGGCAGGAGAATGGAATTGGATTTTGGGTGCAAATGTTTATTTTTTATTTCTCCAATATATTACTTGGTTTTCCTTTACAATAATGTCACGCATGACTATACTTAAATTGGGCCAATATTCGGTATCTTGCCACATCACACATGGTCTGACGTCTCGTTTGCTTTTCGTTATGGGTTAGCGATGTTATGAGGCGACAGGCCGAGATATGCGAGAATATCTGTGGGTTGGTTGAGATATGTGACGTGAGGCCGACGAATGTGAAAAGGTTTAAATGATTTAGCAAGTCTCCTCTCACGAGTGTAGTGTGGGGATAAATCGAAGTTTCACTCTTAATAAATTCATCGATTTTGGGCGGAAAATTATGTATTTTTCTATTGTTCCAATTTATTATTATTTTTTCCATCTCCAGAATGGTATATCATAGATGATTATACTGAAATTAAATGCATATTAACTTTTTTCTCTGAGAAGAGGGCATAGTATAAGTAGGCCTATGACTTATTTTGACGCTCATTTTCCGTAAGTTGTTTCTCCTTATAAAAGGAATATTTTTTCAGCTTCTATTTCAAGCTAGAATGTTGAACATTTCAGGAATTGTTTATTTGGATGTAATACATGTATTGAAACATTTAAAAATTTTAGTTAAATTTTGGACTTGTTGCAAGGAGTAATGTAATCTGTCGTTGAGAAAAGAACATACGAATTGGGGGGGGGAACTACTTATCGAGGAAATAAATTAAAGAATATCTACAGTTTCAACAAAAAGTTGAGTTATGTGTTCATGAGCCGCAAAAACTGTTGTCTAGTTTCAGCAGTTTGAGAGACACGATTTAAATTGTCAAAATAAGCAATTCCGTATCCCATTAAGAAAACTTGCGATTCGTTATGTTGTATTATAATATGAGAGTTTAGAAAGTGAACGTATCTGCTATTTCATTACTTAGTTATGCTGTATTTAGTTGAGAAATTTAGATTTTTTTTCCGCTACTGGATTCAATTGAAATGTATAATCTGGAATTTACTCGTATATCTGAAATTCAGAAGTTTTTAGAACAAATAAAGTACAGTTAATAACATATTAAATAATTCGCATCGGTAATCAAGTAAAGTTCTGTTCTTCGTAAATAAATTTCTTGCTATTAGATTATAGTGGGGTATTTCAAATATGAGTTAATTTAATCTTATATGTAAGTAAATGCCTCAAAATTTTAGCTGCATATAATTTCGTCCCATTCGACGGAAGACATATTCGAAGGCATTTCTGTCAAGTTTTGTTTACAGTTTTTACGGAAAGAGCGTTATTTTGTGAACTTTCTGTAGACAGCATTAACATATTTAAAAAAAGTTCTAAAATGTTAATATTGCATTATAATTTTCCTAGTTTTTAAACTAAGTGGATAAAAATTCAGATTTTAAATTGACACCATAGACATTAGGCCTAGTTAGAATTATAGCCTTCCTCCCAAAGGTTGTGGTCATATAAGATGTTTTAATTTTGGGAATTCAGTGTTGCATTGTACTCCATTAAAAAAATACAACTAGAAGACCTAATTATGTTCAAAAATGTCGCACTGAAAGAATGTATACTTCCCTTTCGGAGTCTTTCAGATTAAATTTTTATCGTAACTTTTCAAGAAACAACGAAGTAACCGTCCACACCTGTTGGAGTACCGGTTAGCGCGTCTGGCGCGAAACCAGATGACCCGGCTTCGATTTCCGGTCGGGGAAAGTTACCTGGTTGAGGTTTTTTCCGGAGTTTTTCCTCAATCCAATATGAAGAAATGCTGGGTAACTTTCGGTGCTGGATCCCGGACTCATTTCACCGGCAGTATAACTTTCATATCATTCAGACGCTTAATAACCTAAGATGTTGATAAAGCGTCGTAAAATAACCTACTAAAATAAAAAGCGGAGTAACCAGAAAGTCAAATTATTCGAACTAGTCGTCTTGGGTGGTCTCGGGGATTAGTCGCTGAATTTTGAGATTCGTGAGTTTAAATTCGGTCGAGAGTGATGGACTTTGAAGGACGATAATGTCATTAACATTGCTTTCTCTGCCAGGGAGGCAAAGCGATGCCTATATATTATTTTAATGTACCGAAGTACATATATTTCCATGCAGATATTCTGCGTCATCATACGATGAAAGAGTATTGGAACGGAGACGTATCTATGACGTAGTGCAGAGGGCGGCCACTAGAGGGAACCCAAGAGTTGGAGCTTAATCTGAGACGATTCTATCCGACGCCGGGGTTGTATCCAGTATGGCTTAGTGGATAAAGCATCAGCACGTAGAGCTGAAAACTCGGGTTCAAATCCCGGCGCCGGAGAGAGTTTTTCTCCGTTCCATTACTCTTTCATCGTATGATGACGCAGAATATATGCATGGAAATATCATATATACTTCGGTACATTAAAATAATATATATGATATGCGTAAATCACTTCGTGATTTAAGACGGCGCTTATTCCGTCGGATCCCGGCCAACTAGTTACTCATAACGAGTGCACCTCAGCACATGTGTGGACTTCGGTCCTACGTTCATAGACATCCATGACGTAGTGCAGAGGGCGGCCACTAGAGGGAACCCAAGAGTTGGAGCTTAATTTGAAACGATTCTATCCGACGCCGGGGTTGTATCCGGTGTGGCTTAGTGGATAAAGCATCAGCACGTAGAGCTGAAAACCCGGGTTCAAATCCCGGCGCCGGAGAGAGTTTCTCTCCGTTCCATTACTCTTTCATCGGAAGCGATGCCTCTTGTTTCGTAGATATACATGTAAATGAGCATTATCATGCATAGTTTATTCATATTTTGTGACCACATTTAATTTCGAGAATTATCTCGGTAGTATTAAGAGTCCTTTAATAAAATCACTTTTGCCACTATTCCCACTACTCTAAGGAAAAAGGACGTAACTTGTTACTGAAATACAATTGAAAAAGCGTAGTTTAGAGTGGTAAGTTGGTAAATTGAGAATTTGTGTAGTTGTGAATGACATAATTGTGAATAGTTTATATTTTAATTAAACTTCGTACTGTGAAGATATTACTATCGGGATTTAAGATAATTACTGAAACAAATATTTTTCACGCATTGACTTCAACCACTAAATCAAAAGGATTACGATTATTAAAAAATGTGATAGGTCCACAACCATGAACCCCATTTGTCTGTACTCGCCGAGGGCGCTTCGCTCGCTGTGTGGACAGATTGTAGCCGTAACATTTTGTGTTGAGCACGCTCAAAACCATGAACCTTTTGTAGATTCATGAGTGGGCTTTATAGGGGGTCAGTGAAAGTAGCATAAAAATTAAAATATATATTCACTATAGACCTGTTATCTTAACGTAAAAAGCAGAAGGTATCTAAACATTTTTGTCCTTTTTAATTTTTTTTAGGGAGGGGGTGTATAATTTTCATCAGAATTTCATAGGGGTTCGGATTTGAAAAAGGTTGAAAAGGTTCGAGTGGGATTGACAATATTTCATCACTTTATTTCAATGTATCTTCAAATTAGAAAGTTACATCTGTACTAATAATAAATCTGTAGCCGAAATTTTTCTGGTAATTTTCGATTTTCCAAAAATAATTGGTCCTAACATATATAATTAACCACTCTGAAACCGAAAATCGCTTTTTTGAAATTTTTGTTTGTATGTCTGTCTGTATGTTTGTTACCTTTTCAAGCGATAATGGATGAACGGATTTCGATGAAAATTGGAATATAACTTAAGTTCGTTGTAACTTAGATTTTAGGCTATATGGCATTCAAAATACATTATTTAAAAGGGGGTTATAAGGGGGCCTGAATTAAATAAATCGAAATATCTAGGATATTTAATGGACTGATATTTAATGAGATAAATGAGTTTTAAAATTAAAATAACTGCCATCTAAGGCCGTGTAATGAATTAAAAACAAATGACTTCGTCTATAAGGGGCCTTGGACAGCAACAATCGAAAGCTATGAAAGATAGCCTACAGAGAATGTTTCTGTGTTTGTATGAAGTAATATCGGAAGCTAAATTAACAGATTTGTATAATTAATTATTATTTCACCATTGAAAGTGTAGTTTCTCTGTATGGACATAATGCTATAATGTTATTACAGTAACTTCTGATATATAATATAATATAATATAATATAATATAAGTTATTTGAAGGGTTCACAACCATAGTGGTCCAAGCGCCATTTACTGAATACGTAGAAAACAAGGGTTAAAATTAAGTTATTACCATAATTCAATGGAAACCTATAACAAGTAAAATAAAATATACACATTAAATCTAAATGATGTCAATGTTCATTAAACTATGGTTGCATGTAATAAAAATTAAGAAACACGTTAAAGGAATTGTCATTGCACCAAATGAGTGTCTCTGGACCAAAATGATCGCACTTTAATTATTTGGATGCAATTTAAATTAAGTAACATATTAAACGATTTATCCTTGTACCAAACACGAATGTTCCCTGGATCAAATGTCCTATTTTAATTATGTAATTACTTTATACTTATTTCCAACGGGTGCAGCGGAGCGCACGGATACGGCTAGTTCATAATATGAATAATTTCAAGGGAAAAATTGTTCCGGGGCCGGGTATCGATCCCGGACCTCTCGTTGAACGTACCAGCGCTCTACCACTGAGCTACCCGGGAACTCCACCTGACACCGTCTCAACTTTTCCCTTTATATCCACACAACTCGCGTGGGCTGACGAAACGGCAGAGACCCACAACGAGTGCACACAATGTCTGTGTGACTTGGAATTGTGGCCCCGGAACAATTTTTCCTTGAAATTATTCAAATCTGCTTTACAGGGAGCTTCACCTGAAAGACTAGATTTGCATAATATATACGTTACTGTGTTCGTTAACAGAAAACCACAATTCCAAGTCACAGAGAGATTGTGTGCACTCGATGTGGGTCTCTGCCGTTTCGTCAGCCCACGCGAGTTGTGTGGATATAAAGGGAAAAGTTGAGACGGTGTCGGGTGGAGTTCCCGGGTAGCTCAGTGGTAGAGCGCTGGTACGTTCAACTAGAGGTCCCGGGATCGATACCCGGCCCCGGAAATATTTTTCCTTGAAATTATTCAAATCTGCTTTACAGGGAGCTTCACCTGAAAGACTAGATTTGCATAGTTCATAATATATTTACATGACCTACACAACAAAGCATTCTGTTTTATGCATTAGTTTTTTTTTTACAGTAATATTAATTACATTTCAATTTCTTTTCAAATTAAGTAGTTTTTGCAATGTGTTTACATTGTGTGTACAACGAAATGTTACCATTATGATTTTGTTTCATGCATTTTCTTATGTTTAGTAATAAGCAGAGAAATGACTGGAACAAAATTAATTTCCTCAAACAATTTGCCTTATTTAAGACGGATTGCTTTTTATTTTCTATTGGTTGCATACGCTCATTTGCAATATTGTGTTTGAGCATGCCTGGTGCTGTAATATTGCTCAACATTATTTTTGCTACAATATATACAGGGTGTAAGGGGTATAAGTGCTATTATTTTAACTGATGATTAGTCATGTCATAAGAAAAATGTCCTTACAATTTTTTTTCGAATTGCAATATTTAACTAATTATTAAATTTTACAATAGACGTTTTGCAACGTTGCTGGATGGGGAGGAGGGGGTTTAGAAGTATACAATACAGCTCAAGCGGGGCGGAGGGGATGTAGAAGTACACAGTGCAGCTCAAGCGGATGCATACATACCGGTACAAAAGATGCTCTGTTCTAATGCAGGAGCGATCATAACAATACTGTTTTTAACATAAAACGAGCAGCAGATACAAACTTTCAATCTCATTAATAGAACATTATGGTAAATTTACATTTTATGGAACAATATTGATAATTTTTTAAATTGTGGGCCTACGTCTAAATAATAAACAATAATGGTTTTCTGCACAAACTTTTTCTAATGTAACATTTTAATCTCTTCCGGTTCCGTAAAGCAGTATCATTTTTAAACAGATTTCTGGTTGTGTGATTGTCGAAACGGGGTAAGAGACTTCTAGTTTTTAATAATCGTTGAGAAACTGCTACATAAGTTCGTAGATTAGGTAATCTTTTTTGAGGAAAACGTTGACGATACATTCTTCTTGTCTCACTTGAATTACGACGACTTTCTACATAAATTAATAACTTATGATATTTCTAAACTGTGAATGACATTGTAAGTTGTTTATCGAATACCCTGTACTGAACTGTCATCCGCTCGGCAGTAGAGCTATGGACAGGGAGCTTGAACTCAGCTGACTCGTACTTACGTCTGTGCAGAGTACTGCCTGCTGAACGTTGCCACGTCTCTCACGCCAGAATATTAACAAATTTAAGCATGCATTTTTATTTAATTTCACGAAAACTTAATAGAACACACAAATATTTATTTAAACTAATATTAACTCTTTGCTAGATATACCTACTGATGTAATTGTTTTCGTAATTTTACTAACGATATAAGCACTATAAGGCAAATAAACAAAATATTTTTTTGTTTGGAAAACTATAAAGTTTTGACCCTATGTTGTATGGACATTTTTTGATTCTGTAGACCGTCCCTTACGACTGTGAAAAGGACGGCACTTATACCCCTTACATCCTGTATAGTATATAATGTCCGTGTCTGCATTCTAAGTATTTGGCACGTTCGCAAATTTGAACAAAAACGAACTGTTCTTTTGATTGGGAATCTTGAGTCGCTTCAAATTTAATGTATGTACTAGTGTCCTGCAATTTTCGAACACGAAAGGCAACCAAAACATTACAAAGTTCGTCTTACTTCACATGAAAAACTAACGGCAAGATCTGTGCTGAAATCCTTAAGCGGTTGAAACGTGATGGGGTAGGATTGCAGGACGCAAATGTTTTTGTTAAAAGGTGGAAGAAATAAGACAGACCTCCATCTGCAGAGCGAACATAGAACTTCACCATACTCGTCAAATTTGAACCGAACATAGCGCCTGTAATGTACGACGCTAGTACATACTTGTTCACTTTGTAAATAGTTCTTGTTTTACCATAAGATACTTGAAACTGCAGTGATTTCATTCCTATATAATTCATATTTCAGAAACTCTTTCTTTCTTCCTTCTTAATCTCTACAAAAATTGTCTAGTCATCATTAATCAGGCAATGTTTGTTACTTTTATTTTATTGTAATTGTAAATGTAATATTAATTGCAATTTCAATTCTAATTGTATTCTTGTCATTGTAGTTGTAATCCTCTGGCAGAGGTAAAGACAATGACTGATCGTCTCTATCAGGTTTAGAACTATGTGATAACTAGGCTCTACCAACTGAGCTACCCGGGAACTCTACCAAAGGTCCCGGGTTCGATGCCCGGCCCCGGAACAATTTTTTCCTCGAAATTATTCAAATCAACTTTGCAGGGAGTTACACCTGAAATCTTGATTTGCATAATACACGTCACTGTTCGTTAACAGAAAACCACAATTTAAGACACACGGAGTTAGTGTGCACTCGAAGTTGGTTGCTTGACGGTTGTTAGCCCACTTTGAGGTCTGTGGATATAGAGAGAGAAATTGGATCGGTGTCGGGTAGAGTTCCCGGGTAGATCAGTTGATAGAGCATTGGTACGTTAAACCAAAGATCCCGGGTTCGATGCCCGGCCCCGGAACAATTTTTCCCTCGAAATTATTAGTATATTCATGTTTTTATTGAATATCACTGGCTTCTAATTGTCAATTTATATTAAATGTGTTTTTCTCTCTTTTTCTCTTGTGTATTATTTATCGGTTTGAAATAAATTAATTACTGTATTTAGTAAACTGTTCTTGTAAATTTTATGTTGTATTATTGGCTAAGACCACATCGTATACAAGCCTGGCTCTTACTGTATGGTAGTGGCTAGAAACATTTTGTTTTATATTTTAATTTGTACTCACAAGTTAACTAGTTAAATAAATTAAAATAAATGTAAAAGTAAGATTTAAAACGTGCACTGATTTTATGAAACTTTCAGAAAGTAGTAATAGTGCAGCTCTGTTGGCTGAAGACGAAACAAATTTTGTGCGAGATCGTGCGTATTTGCTTGGTTTCCGCACAAAACCAATCCGCGGAAAGTCTAAAATTCCACATTCAGTATTCCCAACCTAACACACACAACAATTTCCCTATTCTTACTGCTTAAGTGACATATTGATTTTACTGCTTTAGGCTTTTAACATATTTTTAGAGACGTTCAATATAGTAATAATTATAAATTGGAAACTTACCACTGCAATTTCACCTAAATTGCACTGTTAATTATTGTTTTTAAATATTTGCAAGAATTAAGTAAACTCTACAACTCCACTAAAGTTACTGCACAATAGAAAAAACTGGTGGTGGTACTCCAGTGACTCTGAATAACTGCACAAATGTAACAATTAATTTCAATGTGCAGAATTAGATGTCAAAGATATTTTCCATTTCTAAACATCTCCTTGACCGGCAAAATTAAATTTGCCATGTTATTACTGCAATATGTTATATAAATAATATTGTTAAAATATTAAAATGAAAAATAAATCATTACGTAACTTTACCGTTTGTTTTAAGTTCGCATTTATAGGCTGGGGGAAAAAAAAAAAGACAGACGTATATCATGGCCTGCTGGAGTATAATAAACACAGAAAACATTTTAAAGCAACAATGTTGAAGATTGATATTTTTGTTTTGCAAATTTGCCGTCATTGAACAGAAACCAAGATGGAGATTTCATTGCAACTAATTAGAAATTCGTCTTTCAGGTATGTAATAAACGATCTTCGCACAAAATAATGTACGATACACGAGCGGTATGTTTTCTTTCAATTCTCGGAAATTAAAAAAGCTCAACTACGTTTCGCTTTTTCAAACTTTTCCTCGAGCATGAAAACTTCAACATACCGCTCTTGTAACGCATATTACTATTAATCTTTGCAGAACGTTATCATGCCTCCGAAGAAGACTCCAGTGAAGCGAAGGCCGACGAAGTACGGCAAGGCCGCCGTCTGCATACTGCCGTCGTCTGACAGTGACTCGAGTTCGAGCTCTGAATCGACTTCGTGCTCAGACTCTAGTTCTAGCTGCACATCCAGTTCCAGTTCCAGCTCTAGCTCTCCCGAGAAACCTGACCGTAAGCAGAAGCGCAGCACCAGGGTCCTCTCCTGCTGCACAGCCGGGTCCTCGTCGGACTCCGACGTCTCGTGCGGTTGCAACGACTCGGACAGTGCAGGTAGGCGGAGTATGCTCCGACAACTTCGTCTTTTCATTTGTCGTTTTTGTTTAGACCTCATGATGTGATTTCCTGGCGTTGAAATGAATGAAAAATAGGCTCGCTCGATATCTTACTGATTTTGTTAATATGGTGACAGCTTCGAAGTCTGATGTGTAAGGAGCGGATTCCTGTGTAATTAAATATTATTTTTGCGTGTAATAAAACACAAATTTTCACAAAAAAATTATGTAAATACATATTTTCAGGAAATCTATTATAAACACATAAATCTAGGAGTTTTTTTACTTAAATAATTTTTTACAAGAAATTTTAAATATTTTAAAACTAAATCAATTATATCACTCAGAAGTACGTGATCTTTTTAAGAATTCTTGGTTGCTTCATGTTTCTAAGCGCTGTGTGGTGTATCCATGATCCATTTTCGTAATAGTATCGCCTCAAGTTCTGAGAACTGCTAGGCAGCATATCAGTGTTATTATTAGAGAATAAATTAACATGGACAAGGAGGAGAGATCTTGCAACACATAATTAGGAATGTTTATTGTTGCTGAGGATGACTTCATTCCACGCTTTGTTTGTGAAACACAACAGATAAGAGCTCGGGTATGAACATTATTTAATTTAAACAAATCTCTCGCCTCTCGCTCATGTCTATCAAGTAAGGCAATATATCTTCTTGTGATTCCCTGTTATCGGGCTTCGTCAATCGATATCCTTAAAGATATACTGAAAGATGATTGTTTAAAAAACGATTTGGCTTTCCTATTAGCAAATCTAAGCTTTTTGTGTGACGCCATAAAGAAACATGGAACATCCAAAAACCTGTTGTCTGAAACAAGGAGGTGCGTGCCGTGGAAATTAAACTAGACTCGCTACCAGGTCCAGAAGCACAGTTACCAAGGGACAAATTCCAGAATGTATGGGGGGGGGAGGGGAAACAGTGGATATAAAAAATGTGTAAATTTGCTCAAGTATTAGAGGGTGTGCCTGTAGGTGAAATTGACGGTGTTTGTGTTTGGGATATTTCTCTCTTTAAATATGCACGTCTGACGTCCTGTGATATGGAAAGATCGTTTTCTCAGTATAAGTCGTTGTTCAGAGATAATCGGCATGCATTTGTGATGGAGAATTTGGAGATGACCTTTGTTGTTCACTGCAATTCTCGGCCAACTACTAGCACTCAAGTGTGGTTGGTGAGTACCTAGCAACATTTTTTTTTCAAGCTAAGTAAGGTGTTTTTTTGTTCATATTAAAAATATACTTTTTTATTTTTAGCAAATATTTTCATACTTTTAGCCCATAAAAATAAATATATTAAAATTTTTAGTACATAAAAATACGATCCCTACTGATGTGCTTTCCTTCGCAGCCTTGCCGAAGGGGGGCCAGATAATGAGTCCCGAATAACTTGTACCTGATAAAAACGCGTGTAGATATTTAATTTATTAAGCTATTATAGTTTTGTAAAATATTCAAAAGTTGTTACTTTTCTTCATAATCCACCATGATTACATCTTTGAGACATACATCGCAACAGGTGCGCTATTTTCACCATTTCTTTGGGCCAATTTCGCAGCCACCACTAACAAAACTACAAACAGCTGCTAGTCTTTCCATTCAGACTTGCATTATTTTATAGTAACCATCCGAATGTACAGGGTCATTCACGAGGAGTTACCGTTACTTGCAGAACACATTCCCGAAGATAATTTGAGCAAAAACTGTCATATAAACATGCCCTGTTCTCAATATTTTCAGTTACATAATTTGAAGTTGTTAAAAAATACCTTTTCTATTTAGTTTCAAGAGTAAAATAATGTTACAAATGGAGAATGAACTATCCAGAAGTATGCTTTCTTTAATTGGCTAGTGTTCTGAAGTTAAATTCAGCTCACCTCTACAGTAAAACCTCTATTATCCGTGGTAATGAAAGGGATAGGCTGAACGGTTAATCGAAAAATCGGATAAACCGTGCCATAAAGTTTACACTTTCGTAATTTCCTTTATGGTAATTAAGTCGGCTATGGGGACTATAAGCAAAGTAGGGAGGGAACGTTCCTACTCACCCCACATTCGTTTGATTGACAGGCGAGGGGTAACGCAGTTGTTTTGCTAAGTCAAGTGCAGTGGTGGATTCGACACACCTTTCGCATCAGTAATTTCTCCGCTCTTTAGAGTATTTTGTTTAGAGGAAGTATACGTATCATACAATAATTATGACGGCCACCTACTGTCATTAGGCAAATTATACATTTTTCAATTGTATAGCTACCCCTTTATCATGTGCACAAAAATTCTTGAACTGCCTTGTGATCGACATAATAAAGTATTTCTTTTTTAAAAACAATAAAGAAAAATCAAAGCTCCATTGTCATTTAACTGCACAATATATTAAAAGATACAATGTTCAACATAATAAATTGTTTCTTTTAAAACCAATAAAGTAACTAAGCTCCATTGTCATTTAACTGGAAAACATATTGAACACAATATAATGACCAACAAAATCAATGGTTTCTTTTTATAAATACTAAAGAAAGTAAAACTAAGCTCCACTGTCATTTAACTATAAAGCATATTAAACAAAATACATGAGATAGGAATGAAATGAATACTACTGTAAGCCTATACTGCTGGTTTTAATTTTTTTGTTGTTGATTGCCCTCGAAATTCCTTGTTATTAACTAAAAAGGATATATTTGGCTCTAAAATAGAACAACTCCACCATAATACTGAAACTAAATGCATGTCTGTGATTCTAGACCTGGAGATACTTTTGGTCATATTCATTTTGAAAAGAATAACACCTCACAACAGTAAGTTGAGCCAAACATAGATACCATTCGCATTGCAAATGTGCGCAGATTAGGGAATTGCTCCTCTGGTAGGTATTTAAAGAGATCTAATCCATTTTTTCCTAAACACTTTAGTGGCGTGCTCTTTTGCATCTCTGATGCTTGGGGAACATCAATACAAATGGATTATTGAACAGACACATCTCCATGTCCATTTAGGTCACTTCTGAAAATCTTTCTTGGAAAGAGAACGCATCAAGTAGGCCTAATATGCACTCAAAATTTTAAATAAGTTCAGTTTCAGATACTTAATAAAATAACAAGTATCTAAATCCTGAAAATACCACAAACATATCTTGTTTTGTATCTTTTCACAAATATTACGAAAATAGATTTTAAAATTGTAAATAAATACATGTAAGATCACCGAAGTCGGCTTTAGCCTATGCTTCCGATTAGTGGCGTTTAATATTGAAGAGTTTTATATTCGCAATTTTAAACCTACATATTAAGCAACATACTTTCTTCTTTTTGTAAGTAACAAAAAATTCTTTCTGCCGCTCTTCCTGAAACTGACGTCCCGAGATCGAAGCCATACCCGCCACTGAATGAAGCGTGTCTAGAGAAGCACCAGGCGGAGGAGAGGGTCGGTGGAGTGAGGTAAGGCGGCTTTGAGTGCAGTGGCCCTTCGGAGCCATTTTTCCCCATGGTTGCGCTAAGTAGTAGATCAGAAGTTCACTGATGTAAGTCTAGTTGTTAACGAGTTTTGGAGGCAAGGAAACTCCTTATATTGCCTGTCTGTGGAAAGATGGGGATAGTGGAGGACTCGTGTTGTAGATGTACATAGTTTATACAATTTATTCTTGAATTTCATTAATTTAACACACAGTCGTGACTCCAATCTCATATTTTGAGATGAACCACAGTTTCTCGTTCCCCAAACCACTCAGTTACTTGCACTTTTTTATACCGTACTTAGAATAACATGATTTATTTTGATACTTATGGAAGACTTTTTATATAGAAATAATACACAACAACACAAACAGTACACCATTCTGTGTCAGGGCAATATTTTGTAATATCTCTCTAGAAAAAAAAAACGTGCTAATATAATGTATAGTACTTCATATATTTCTGTCGCAAAAAAAAAAAAGTGAAAGACAGTCGGATAATTCGCCAATCGGTTAATAGGGAGACGGATAATCGAAGTTCTACTGTACTTCAATTTTGGCAGGGACTTAGTTTACCTGGACCCTACATCTTTTTTTGGCAGGGTCTGAGTTTAATCCCATTTTTCACAGTAGGGACTGACTTTATTATACCCGGCCGAAGGAGGACTTAAAATTCGTCTTAGTATTTCTTTACAATTAACAATGATAGTAAGGACGTATTTACGTACTTGACTTCGTCATGTCATACGTACCGTAAACAAAAGACAAATTGAGCGGCAACGCCAATTTCACACTAGGATAAGGGTGGAAAGTGGAGGTCTGCAGAGAGTTGAGATCGCGAGTATAAGTGACAGTTCAGGTTTCTGGTACGCCTTGCATATACGTATTTTGGTCAGTAAGTGGGTATGGATGAATATCCGCCTTCCTTTGGTAATGCAATTGTAAAGAATAATTTTCGCCTACGTATATTAAGCTGCTACACAGAAATTTTTATCCAGAGCGTGTAGCACTTCTATAAATAGATATGATTACTGCATTCATCCTACAGTGGTCGATTGGCGTTTGTCTTCTGTAGTCGAGTGGATTAGAACAAGGGTAAATTCTTACCTATTGCGTAGGTAGCCCTACAGGTGTGAAATGCATACTACTTTAAGAAAATTTGTAGTACTTGTTACTTCACAGGACATAACATTGAAGTATAGAAGTGTGCCTGTATATTATTTGACCTCAAATGCTTGTAAATTACTCGTATTTCCCTTGTTTCAATTTTGATGAAAGATGTCAATAAATGGTAAAAAAAATACGATTTTTTAAATTTTATTTCTATTTAATTCTGATGTTTAAAAAATTAATTACCAAAATTTTTTACAAAGTTCCATTAGAAAAGATTCCAAAATAATTAACAATGCCATGGTGTCACGCTATTCTTTATAATCCTAAACTTTACCCTTCGTTTTCCGAATGATAAAAAATCTCAGCTCTTCAATTTTATTTGTATTTTATTGTCTGATGTTGAGAGATTAGATCGACACAATTGAATTTCAAAATTGCGCCAGTAAGTGTCCGAAATAATTATTAAGGTGAGAGGATGGTATTTTTTGAAACTTTTTTTCCCATTTGGTGCAAAATATTAATTTTTTGTATGTAGAGAGCTCATAGCTGTGGCAACTCAACCAAATAAAAATATTTTGAAAAAAAAAATTATTTGGGGGCCTAAATTTGATAAAAATATACCCAATGCAGGATTGTACTAAAACCGATATATCTAAACAGTTTTTAAAGATAGATTCAAACAGTTTTTTGCAATGTATTTCCAAAAGCATGCTCTACAAACTGTCTGTAACAGAATTTTGATATTATTCCCTACCTTTGTAAAATAAACAATTAAGATTTAATAACAATTTTCTGGTTTTCTTTCTTGCAAACAAACGGACGTATTTTTAAAATGAAATCAATTAACAAACTTCTGTTACAGAGAGAAGTGTCCTAATAGTCTAAAGAATGTGTGTTCTAAATTTCATGCATGTATCTTTAACAGTTCAGAAATTATATCCATTTTTGTCCGGCAATGTAGCAAAAAAAATCAAGTTGCTGAAAACCGATAAAAGCGGGCGTCTGATTTAAAAATCTTTAACGCAGGAAGTTTAAAAATGGCGACTCAACATCCGAAAAGGGCACAAATACCCACAAAATAGTATGCTATGCATTCCACACATCACAGAATATTTTAAAGATTTTTTTTTTTAATTTACTCATTTTTCACTAAAAAATACCATCCTCTCCCCTCAAGTATTTTGATGCTACGTCACTCTTCATTATTCTAAATTGAAGAGTCCACTGCAAGAATGATGGATGTCGCTTTCTTGTCGAAAATGAACCAAGACTGTCAATGCATAGCTTACGACATATAGAATGTACATACAGAGTTATATGGCATTAACACTGATAGTCATTGTCCAGTAATGATCGGAAAATCACAGTTAAGCTTTGAGCGCTAAGCATTTCAAACTTTCAATTGCTTCTCCTGCAAAATGTATTCCAAATGACATCCATCATTCTTGCAGTAGACTCTTCAATTTCAAGCTTCATTTTACAAATTTTCATTTTTCTAAAGAATATGTTTGCTTACTAACGGAGGATACCAAACTGTTCGTCATTTATCCATACGGAGCCAGCTGTGTAGACCAATTTACCGACAATCGTTAGCCAGGGTGTTCAATAGGAAGCTGGTCTAAGCTACACTAGCGATGAGACGAGATGTAATTTCTTGGGATGTCACAGGGGACAGGAGTTACCTAAGAAAACACGTGTGTTATCTGGACCACGGACTTTCCAAACACAAGTTATTAATTGGGGGCACAAAGAGGATCGAACCCGGGTTCACAGGAGAATGAACCTGTAATTCAGAAAGTAACTAATGGATGTTACTGAAATTCTGCACACTTGCATAACTTTTTAAATGCTGTATTTCATTGTCGGACAAAGAATTTTAAATTCCAAAAAAAGCTTATTGTTGGAAAGAAAAATAAACTTTAGGAAATTGTTTTAAAAATTCATAATCTAACCTGTCGTAGGAATAATTTCTGTCAGTCGATTGCTTGACTGTATCAAATAATCGGAAACAAAATTTCATTTAGTAATCTTCATCGACTTTTGTGAAAGTAGTACGAATAAAATGAAAGTTACCAACATCCTTTAAGCCACTCTTGCACAAACGTGTCAAATTTTAATGAAAATTGTTACACATGCTTCACGTATTGTTGTATACATCTTACCCAAATTTCACAATAATCATAATCATAATCACTTATTGCATCCACTGATCATATACATGATATGGGACATGTCAATATTTACAAACTAATATTTACATAATATACATAAAAGAATAACTACAGGGACATCATTTTATTTTTACTTCAATTTTTATTGTACCTGAGTTTTTGAATATACTTCACTCCCACCCCTTCTACTAATGAAGTTTAACCGTCCTCTACACAGACCCAAGACCCCATATACAGTCATAGTAGCCTTACCATCACAGTACGTTCCAAAAATATGTTCGCGTTTTCCAGTGACGAAAGAGCTTTCAATATTGCATCATTTTCGCACAGGTACTATTGTCCATTTTCCCACGTCGCATTCCAGTTTTCCCCACCAGCTTTATTCGCCTCTCTGTAAAGGCTAGTGGCTGGGCTGTCTTAGCTCTTTTCTGAGAACATTAATTTCTGTTAGGAATTGGACATCTACGTAATATTATACCCATACAACTGTTTAAAATAACTTAAATAAAAGAGCCTCGTTAAGTAATTAACTGTCACGTAATTTCCCTCCTTTCTACGATCCTGCGACATAACCACTTGGACGGACAGTAGATAGCATGTCTGAGTAATTTTATCTTTTCGGATCGAGCAGAAGTGAAGATTGAATTTACAATACGTAAGGTACTCTTTTACAGAGTAGGTACAGAATTATTTCAACATGAATTACTAGTACGAAGGACGAAACTGGTAATTGGAATTACACACATTAGAACTGAAGCCTGTAGCGAACTGAACCGCACCATTTTGAAAAATGTGTTTAAATATCCGTATTATGATTATTTTTCAATTTAACTTCATTCTCTATAGTGTACGCTAATGTGCTATATACAGTATAATATACACTGCATAATGAATACGTCCGTATGGAAAGCTCAGTTCGTGAGTAAAAACACTCATTGTTAATCCTGTACTGTATTCTGATTAAACAAAAACCTAATGAAAATTATCAAACTCAAAATCGCGATATTTCCTAGTTTACGTAAATGGATGAACTACTTTTCTTCCCTCCTATACCTAGTAAAGTGACTTGTTTGTATATTACGCCATCGAACTCCAGTCGTGGAAGGGGGTAGCAACCGTTGATCCAAAGGTATAGCCAGGTTAATATAAAAAATGTTAGTAAAAATAAAATGATGTCCCTGTATAATTAAATGCAATACAAATACAAATATACAAAACTTGGAAGTTGATTGAAGAAAACTACAGTTCGGTAGCCTTCGGATATAAGTCCCGTTTGCAGTATGTCTTGAAGTCAGTAGTCAATTTCTACCATCGCGTCCTTCATGAGAAGACATCCTTCTCGAAGTCAGGATCTGGAAAAGGGGAAGTAAAATTTGTTGAATTAAGGCGTTCTTTTTCTATTGAGTTATGAAGAATTTTCAATAAATTTCTTTCATACTGTAAAAGCAGTTTTTGATTAAAATTTTATAAAGAGCTTTCTTAAATTTCTGATGTGCAGATATTTCTTTAAGATAATTTGGTAGGTCGTCATACATAAGAAGTCCAGCATGAATGAAACTGTTTTTATATAGAGTTGTGTTAAAACTTTCAATAAAAATATTATCTTTATTTCTTGTATTGTGCTAGTGTGTGTCTGAATTTGTTGGAAAGCTATGCAAATGATATTTGATAAAATTTAAGTTTTCATAAATATAAATACGGGGTAATGACAAGGTATGTAATTTTTTGAAGAATGGTCTGCAGCTGGTAGTTTGAGACACCTGAACTATGGCTCTAATAGCTCTCTTCTATAGTTTAAATATTTGGATTGCATTAGGTGAATTACCCCAAAAGATTATACCATACGTTAGGATAGAGCAGGGATGTCGAACAGCGCTCTCGATCTGTGAACTGCAGAGCCTTCATTCCCTTACCGTGCAACGGTTGAACACAGGCAGCAGGCAGTCCGGCCGAATGATAGTAAACAAAAGCGAAACTGCGGCGGCTGGTACTTTGATAACTTTTATACATCTTACCAATTTATTAGGAACTGTTTATTTTATTTTATTGGGTTATTTTACGACGCTGTATCGACATCTAGGTTATTTAGCGTCTGAATGATATGAAGGTGATAATGCCGGTGAAATGAGTCCGGGGTCCAGCACCGAAAGTTACTCAGCATTTGCTCGTATTGGGTTGAGGGAAAACCCCGGAAAAAACCTCAACCAGGTAACTTTCCCCGACTGGGATTCGAACCCGGGCCACTTGGTTTCGCAGCCAGACGCGCTGACCGTTACTCCACAGGTGTGGACAAACTCAGTTGAGATTTGCACTTGATTAACTCTGATAAACAAAGAATGTAACCTACATGAGGATGAATTATTATGATGATGATGATGATAATAATAATAATAGTAATAATAACAGAGTTTTATCTACTTGGTCATTTCCATGAATGTTGTTCGTTAGTGACGGAAATAGGTAAATCATAATAATAATGTTGTTAATATCAAGTTTAAAATATCAACTTAGTTTGTATGTGTTGTAGCAGTGCAACTTCAAGTTCAGAAACGTAAACTGTTTTGATGTATAACATTAATTACTTTTAGCGTGACTTGAAATTTGTTCATAGTTTTCGTTACAGATTCAAAAATATATCCTCCTCGAATTCGATCCTTTAGTGAAATGACATCTCAAGATCTCCATGAACATTGAAATCTGAATCGACATCCCTTATGAATATACTGCGCCGTATCTTTCCGGTCGGTACTTTCATCAAGAGCTATAGTGAGTAATGAGTGAAAGTTTTCATTCTTGCTATCAGTTGTTCTTCCAAGTTATCTCCCATTTATGATACGCGCTCTGCAACAATATTACGAGACAAACATATAGATTTAAAATCATTAACGTATTCCGGACATATCCCTTTTGCAAAAGCTATGAGACAAATTGTTCGTCAGTAAATAGCTTTGAAGCCGTTGCAATAATTTCACAAATCTTGTAGCTAGCACGACCCAAGCTTATTCTACTAACACCCGATGATGGAAGGTTTCCTGAATTCAATCTTCATTTTAATTCTTCTACAGTCTTTTCACGAGTGAAACCGGATAACTTTTCTGGTCCATAAGCTTCAGCATGACGCATAGAATTAAAATGCCTTTTAATATTATGATGGGTAATGTATCCAAGTTCTTTTCTACATATTAAGCAGTGTACTTTTCCGTCCTTTAAGATAAATAAATATTTATCTGTCCACTCACTATTGAATCGTCGTTCCATATCCATACCAGCCGCCAGAGTTGATAAACTCACTGCGTACAGAACACTGCTACAGCGAGCTGACTGTCGTTTCAGCTCAGCTACGGTAGAAAACAGTATTAATCGTTTCAGAGTTTGAGAGCGCTGTTCCACATCCCTGGGATAGAGTGAAAGTATGCAAAGTACAATGTGCGAGCGGATTCAATAGATGTTCTTATTAGTAATCGCAAGGCGAAGAAAATTTTACTTAATTTCTTCCCTAGTTCCTGAAGGTGTACGGATCATTTTAAATGCTATAGGAGTTACGAAATTGTTAGCAATGCATTCCAAATCTTCCGTTATTAAAATCTCCCTTTAAACGTCTAATACTGTTGTATGCTGTATTATATTACTTCCTGGTTTGTCATTGATAACCAAAGCTCGGAACTTGGGGACTTGTGTTTCATGTGCATGAGTAAGGTTACAGGTAAAACGTACACACAGCTCACGGTGCAAGTGCTCAGGGACAGTCGTATGTACTAAGAAAGTGGTCACGTCGAATGACAGGAAGACGGACGAGGAAACTGTGTCGTGTCGAAGACAATGACATTCAGAGAATTACAGATAAACGGTCTGTTTGAGGAATTAGAAAATACGTGTTATTCGAATGGATATTATAAAAGTTTGAAAATACATTTTTAAATTTTAGGTACAGAATTTCGTGGAGGAATTCGAAGGAGATACATTATTTTCTTCGAGTGGAGAGTTTATATATTGTAAGTTGTGCCACACAAAAACTAGAGGCTGGAAACCGGCATTCATTGAAAGACATTGCATTCCCTTAAATTGGTGGCAGATTTGGCCATATCCATGGATCAAGTAGCAGAGGAACCTACCGTAGAACAAATTGAAAACTATTTTTGAGAAAAATTTAGGATATACTTATCTTTCTCACATATGAGATCAGCTAGCAATTGCTGAAAATCAAACAGAAAACAGTGACAGTGAAAACATTCAGTATTTTAAGTTTGCGCCCGTCACTTCATGTGACTTGGAAATAAGTTTTTCTCGTTTCATGTCAGCGAAGAAGTTATGGATCCGAAAACCTTGGAATGTACGTAGTCATATACTGTAATAAAATGTACATAGCAGAACAGTAAATTTGATATATTTCTCATGTTTTTTTATTATATATGCTATAATATTACGTGTTTCAACCTACCATAATACAATCAATATGTTGTTCCAGTCAGAAACCACTTTTATAGCAGACCTGACAGTACCTCCGTGCTGGAAGCGGGAGATTGTTGACATCGAAGTCCGGTCGCTTAGCCCCGTGCACAGACACAAGTCCCCAAGTTCCGAGCTTTGTTGATAACCAGCTTATTCTAAACATTCATGTTGAATAGTTTCCATTTTCACTTTCAATGCAACTCGCAGAACGCATGTGTGGGCTGAACACACTTTTCTTGCTTTGATAGTCTTTGTATGTGTATTTGTGTGTGTGTTTTTTTCCCAATAGAATCAATATGCGTGGTCACTTTTATAGGATAGGCCTAAGTAATTTCAGGTAAATAAAGCGCAATGTAACCTTGTTCTGAAGGTTTGCATCTTGGCTTCTGCCATCTAGTGTTTCCGGAATTATTTAGAATCTAGCTTCTTTAAATCACGCGTATCTCTTTGTCTAGAATTCATGATTACGCGAATATAGTAATATGCGTTACAAGAGCGGTATGTTGAAGTTTTCATGTTCGAGGAAAAGTTTGAAAAAGCGAAACGTAGTTGAGCTTTTTTAATTTCCGAGAACATGAAAACAAACATACCGCTCGTATATCGTACATTATTTTGTCCGAAGATGGTTTATTACATACCTGAAAGACGAATTTCTAATTAGTTGCAATGAAATCTCCATTTTGGTTTCTGTTTAATGACTCCAACTTCGGAACACCAAAATATCTTTCTTCAACATTTTTGCTGTAAAATGTTTTCTGTGTTTACTATACTCCAGCAGGCCGTGATATACGTCTGTCTTTTTTCCCTCCAGTCTATAAATGCGAACTTAAAACAAACGGTAAGGTTATGTAATGATTTATTTTTCATTTTAATATTTTAACAATATTATTTATATAACATATTGCAGTAATAACATCGGCATCTGGAATCTCGTTGATTTTTTCACGGCTTCCTTAATGTTACTTGCATTACAAATTCGGTAACTTTTGTGGTGTTGCAGAGTTTACTTAATTTTTGCAAATATTTAAAAACAATAATTAACAGTGCAATTTAGGTGAAATTGCAGTGGTAAGTTTCAATTTATAATTATTACTAAGTTAAACGTCTCTAAAAATAATATGTTAAACGCCTAAAGCAGTAAAATGAATGTCGCGCTTAAGCGGTAAGAAGAGGGAAATTGTTGTGTGTTACGTTGGGAATACTGAATGTGGTATTTCACACTTACCGCGTATTGGTTCTGTGCGGAAAACAAGCAAATACGCACGATCTCGCACAAAATTCATCACACCCATCTCGGCGTAATATTGATGATCACTGTCACTATTATTGCATAATGTAATCTGGTATTCTTGTAATCATTTAGTAGTTTCGAGCCAACTGCAATTTAAATAAAAACGCGCTAATACCTTAATCAGTTCTACTAAAAAGAAGACAACTCTGTCGACGGTGCCTATGTTTCGTGTAAGTTTACCACAATGTAATTTCTCTGATCAAGAAAATAAATGAACTCCTGCCAGCTGTCTCGAAATTCATACTTCGATGCTATTCTGTAAAGCTACGATGATGGTCAGAAAACAGGTGCCATTCATCTGGTGTTGGTGTTCCGGGATGTTTTCGAAAATGAAGTTCATATGCGTTTCGCCTATTCTCTGGTTGCTGGTATTTTTATAATAATAATAATTTAATCTTCCTCAACTTGGCGAGGCTGCTAAAGACAAAGAATGTTGAACAGTAACATTTAAGATGATATAAATAATGTCTTACAAGGAATTTGTTTACAAGAAACTAAAATTTTAAGTAGATAATATTTCACATAGTTAAAAGTTATAAAAAAAAATACAGATAAAAATAGAATAAGAAAATTCAAGTGTAATATTAATTGAAATACAGGTGTCGCCGTAAAATCTGCAGAGAACCTTTCAAAGCTATAATAGAAATTTTCTTAATTGTTGTTGTTGGGACTCCAAATTTGACAGAATGACACGAATTGTTTTGTTATGGTCCCTCTAGCGCCCACCATTAATCCGATGACTTCTATATCCCTGAGTTTATATGATGTTTTATAATAAGGGATAGTGGGTTCATAAATTGTCCTTTTCTGTAGATTAACCTCCTCAGGTTGATTGTAATGCGTCTCGAATCTGATGGTCGGATCCAGAATGTAACCTTTTGTCTCTCCAGGTTTAAATGTTATAATATCAATACGCCGATGACTTCCGGTATCCGCTATTCCATGGACTTCTTAATAGGTAGTGTAACCATTGTACTTAAGGAATGTTGCGATTACAGACCTGATTTTGTGATGTCTGCTGTTTCGCCAAATGGGCATGAACCCAAGACATGAGCCAAAGTTTCAACCTCACTGTGGCATCGCCTACAGTGGTTATTGTCTTGAGTTCTGCCTGGAATAGCTCGTACAGGAGCAACATTACCGGTCATCTTCAGCGCATCTCTCCACTCGGAGCTAGAAAGGCCTGTATGATGTCTGACCCATCTGTTTGCGGGAGTGAAGTCTTGATATAAGCTGACTCCTTTACCTTTCTGTGGCAGTTGATACCATTTATTGAATTCTTCAAAGCGCACAATTTTCCGGAGTTTCCTTGAGTCAATTAGACCTCTTTTGTTCTTAATGGTGTCTGGGAAGATCAAATTGTTATCCAGAGGTAACTTGCCGAGGTTAGTTTTCAGTTCACTCTCTAAGGGCCGTATTCATAAACGAGACTTTGGATGAAGACTTCCCAAAGTCGACTTTCGTAGTAAAGTTTAACTTTGTTAAAGTCCTATTCATAGACAATACTTCTGCGACTTTGACTTTGATAAGTCGAGATTTGACGATCTTGTTCTAATGTTGGCAATCAAATTCACTGCCTTTTAAACGAATTAAATTAATAGATAGTTGGAATAGAGTAGGCATTGCCACAGTCAAAGCCATCTTTTGAATCTCAAATCAATGAAACAATTGAACATCGGTACATGTTAAGAGATTGTTAACCGTTATTGCAGCTTTACATCAGAATAATTATTCGAGAGCTTAATATGAGACTAACGTAAGTACAAAAGTTGACATTTTTAGGTCTTTACACCAATCGATAATAATTTGTTCTTCTACCTGGCCACAAAAAATCATAACTCAGTCCGAACAGTCTTATATATAACACAATTCGTAACTATAAAACATGATGGTAGAGTTCATATGAAATAGTATTGCCTGTTAAGAAATTTGTTGTGAATAAAACATCGATTGTAATTACGTTAGGTTCACATTAAGCCCTCGAATTATTTCATTATAAAATAATTTTATTCTGAAGATATACATGATAACAAGATGCCACCAATGACAGACTATGAAAGAGACGTATTATCCTGCTGTCAGGTGGTAGAGTTATTCCCTGCATGTCTGCAGAAACTACTTAAAAATTATCTGAAATCAATATGCAGAAAACAGTATTATGACGACAACAGGATTATAAATTAACTGCATATCCAACTGTATAACCTGTCTATTATAGAAATAAATAGTCAAAATCATTATTACGCTATCAATCCTTACCTATAGCGTAAGATCGCCATGAAATAAATTGTATTATTTTTTGGTGGAACAGATAATCCTCTTTGATTATTCATTATTGAAAGTTGAAACATGACGAGGATATATTTTAATTTTTACCTTGATTTGAATTTATAATCAATAAAAGTACGCTAAGAAAAATGACAAGCTTTAATAATCTCCTGGATGTCCTCAATATTCTCGGCAAATTCAACAATTTTGCAAATATCAGCCATTTTCCTTATGTCCACGAACGAAAGTCAGTCAGTCTAGATTTTCGGCGACTTCGAAGTAAAGTCACGATTGAAGTTTACTTTCGTCGAAGTGTCGACTGTCAATAGGAAAATGGTGACTTTATACTTTCCAAACTCAACTTTGGTCCAAAGTCTCGTCTATGAATACGACCCTAAATCTCTTGTGTTGGCAATATACTGATTATCTGATCTCATCAAAAGTTGACAACTGTTAGTTTGTTGAAGGACTGCCTCCCATGTAGTTCGAAATAGACCAAGGCCTTTATATTGACTGTCAGTAATGCTGGAGACAATGCACATCCCTTTTTCGTACCTAAAGTAGTTCCTTGGAAGTCCAGAGGTTAGCAAACCTTTTATGCTGTCTTCGATTACGAAATTCTTTTGCCTGTTCTCCTCTCTTCGCTAGCTCAATTTTTTTTGTCCTATCCTATTCTCTTCGGTTGCTCAGTCCTTTGCCCTATCCCATTCTCTTCGGTTGCTCAGTCCTTTGCCCTATCCCATTCTCTTCGGTTGCTCAGTCCTTTGCCCTATCCTATTCTCTTCGGTTGCTCAGTCCTTTGCCCTATCCCATTCTCTTCGGTTGCTCAGTCCTTTGCCCTATCCCATTCTCTTCGGTTGCTCAGTTATTTGCCCTGTCCTTTTCTCTTCGCTTTGTCCTGACGTTTCTCTTCGGTTGCGAATCCTCAGCCCTTCTCTTTAGTTAAACATTTTTTGTTTGTCTTTTGTTCCTACGTATGAATTTTATCCTTTCCTCTTGTTGCTGTGTACAATTAGCCCTTCCTCAGTGTACTAGTACCCCTTCACTTACGTAAACATGTAACTATTTAACCTTTTTTTAACACTACTGATAACTTTTATGTTCACTATATTTATTTATTTATTTATTATTTTGCTAATAATTATAACATAACATATATTATATATAGAAGAAACTTTAGCTCACCCCTGGAAGAGTAGAACTCGTGCTCAGGGGCGGATTCCTGAATTGAAATTAATAATTATACAATACAATTTGTCTTGTGTCTACTGTGCAATTATAGTGTATAAATTTAAATTTACAATTTTTCAATTTTTATGAAATCCATACACAACTTTTTAAATTTAATACTAGAACTATTAGAATTGACAAGATTAGGATATTTAAATATAAATTTGTTATATATTCTTGGTCCTAAATTACTACTATGATTAAATACTGCACCAGTGTTGCATTTTGGTTCAAACAATCTTAAAGAATTCATACCTTTTGTTTCATAACTATGAGAATATAATTAAAAAATATTTCGATTTTTATGTATGAATTTTATTAATACAATATAATAAATTTGTCTTACGTTAAGTACATTAAAGTCTAAAAACAAGTTTTGAGATGGAAAATCAATACGTTTATGAATATATATTTTAATTATTTTCTTCTGAAATAAATAAAGTGGATTAAAATTGGATTTAAATGAGCTACCCCATCCTATAATTGCATACATAATTACCGATTGAAATAAAGTTAAATATATTGTGCGTAATAAACTTATTGACAAGTAATTACTCAATAAAACAAAATAATATACTATTTTAAGTAATTTATTACAAAGGTAATTAATGTGTTGGTTCCATTTTAAATGATTTTAAAACAAGCATATTCTAAAAGTAGGCCTATAATATTGAGATGAATGAGTGTTTGTTTTTGTTAAGTGTTGAAGGGAAAAAGTGCAAGATCAAAGAGTGCTGGAAATTCGAGGACTGCCAGAAATTCTAAAACTGGTTCAAGTAATTCGAAGAAAGACACTCAATCTACAAAAACTAAAACGAAACCTCCAGCGAAGAAGAAAGAATCTACTAAACAATCGAAGAAGACGTCAGAAACCAAAGTTAAGGCTGCCAGAAAGAAGGAAATTTCAAATTCAGCACAGGAGTCCGATAAGAAAAGTGAGAAGACCTCGAAGTCTTTGAAGAAGTGAAGAATTAAACCAAAAATAAGAAATAAGGTGAGTTGTTTGACGAGGTTTTTTTAATTTTTTTGGATAAAAATTACGATTTCATACTAACTTATAGTAATGTCGCGCGTTTGCTAATTAAAATATTTCGCATTTACAATTGATAGGTAGAATTCTGCATTTACAACGTCAATCAATCAAACTCCTGTATCTTCTCATTCACAAAGTGCCTCAATCCGACCCTATTTGTAGCCAACTTCTTCACTTCGCTCCATGTTTTCCCCTCCCTAGCAATTTCCTCCAAAACTGTTCTCTTCCATGTATTTTTTGGCCTTCCTCTTGTTCTACTACCCTGGGGGTTCCAATCCAAAGCTATTTTTTCTACTGCTCCATCTTCTTTCCTGATTGTCTGCCCTATCCAATTACACTTTCGTCTTTTGATTTCTATTGAGATTTCTTTGATTTGTTATCTTCCATACTTCTGAATTTGTGGTTATATCTGGCCATCTAATTTTTAAAATTCTTCGTAAACATCTATCAACAAATGTTTGCAGTTTATTTTGTATAATTTTACTTTTTTCCATATAATAAGACTGATTTCACGTTACTGTTAAAGATTTTAATTTTTGTAGATCTAGATATAATATAAGATTTCCATATTGGGTACAACTGGACAAATGCACTATTTGAATTTTTTATTCGGTCCTTTACATCCTCAAAGACTCCACCATCCTTGTCAATTATAGGTAAAGGTATCCCCGTAACATGCCATGAAGGCACTTGGGGGCATGGAGGTAGAGCCCCATGCTTTCCATGACCTCGGCACTAGAATGAGGTGGTGTGGTCGGCACCACGCTCTGACCGCCTTTTACCCCCGATGAGTGAACCTCGGGGCCGTTCTGAAAGTTTGGCAACGAGAAAAAATCCTGTCACCACCTGGGATCGAACCCCGGACCTTCCAGTCCGTAGCCAGCTGCTCTACCAACTGAGCTACCCGGCCGCCCCTTGTCAATTATACTACCCAAATATTTAAATTCTTGAAGAGTATCGATGTTATTTATTATAACTTTATCTGTCTTTTTGCTATTTAATCTCATTTCTTTACTTTTCTTCACGTTTATTTTCATATGAGCCCCTTCTATTACTTCTAATAAAGTATTAACTTTATTCTGCATATCACCAAAACTATGGGAGAGCAAACAGATATCAGCGAAATCCAGATCTTTTTAATCCCCAACTTATACCTCTGCTTTTACAACATAAAACCAGTAAAATTCTTGGGAATAGTATTTACCTACTTCTAAGAAGAAAGACTGTACAGTATATGCAAAATAACTCTTATGATAGAACATTTTTTAAATTATTTGTTGCTTCTTTTTAACGTCAACCAACGAGGTCCTTCAGCCACTGTGAACTCAGTTCTATCTTGAGTGAGATATTTATTTCCCCTGTTTAATATGTATTTTGGTTGGTGTGAAGTGTCCACAAGGGAAGGACCTACAGCAAATATATATTTCTTCATGTTTTCCTAACTTAGTTTCATATCAATGTATGAAGCCTTTTAAATACAAAATTTTGACTTTGGACTTTTATGGTACAGTCACGGACATAAAATTGGGGTATCTATACTAATAATAAATCTGTAGCCGAACATTTTCTGGTAATTTTCGATTTTCCAAAAATAATTGGTCCTAACATATATAATTAACCACCCTGAAACCGAAAATCGCTTTTTTGGAATTTTTGTCTGTCTGTCTTACCTTTTCACGCGATAATGGCTGAACGGATTTCGATGAAAATTGGAATATAAATTATGTTCGTTGTAACATAGATTTTAGGCTATATGACATTCAAAAACCATTTAAAAGGGGCTTATAAGGGGGCCTGAATTAAATAAATCGAAATATCTCGCTTATTATTGATTTTTGTGAAAATGTTACATAACAAAAGTTTCTTTAAAAATAATTTGCGATAAGTTTTATTCCTTGAATAAGTTTGATAGGACTGATATTCAATGAGATAAATGAGTTTTAAAATTAAAATAACTGCCATCTAAGGCCGTATAATGAAATAAAAAACAAATGACTTCGTCTATAAGGGGCCTTGGACAGCAACAATCGAAAGCTATGAAAGATAGCCTACAGATAATGTTTGTGTTTGTATGAAGTAATATTGGAAGCTAAATTAACAGATTTGTATAATTACTATTATTTCATCATTGGAAAGTGTAGGTTCTCTAGATGGACATAATGCTATAATGTTATTAGTTATTACAATAACTTCTGATATGATATATAATATAATATAATATAATATAATATAATATAATATAATATAATATAATATAATATAATATAATATAATATAATATAATATAATATATAATATAATATAATATAATATAATATAATTTAAGTTATTTGAAGGGTTCAGAACCATAGTGGTCCAAACGCCATTTACTGAATACGTAGAAAACAAGGGTTAAAATTAAGTTATTGCAATAATTCAATGGAAACCTATAACAAGTAAAATAAAATATACGCATTAAATCTAAATGATGCCAGTGTTCATTAAACTATGGTTGCATGTAATAAAAATTAGAAACTTGTTAAAGGAATTGTCATTGCACCAAATGAGTGGTCTCTGGACCAAAATGATGGCATTTTAATTATTCAGATGCAATTTAAATTAAGTAACATATTAAACGATTTATCCTTCTATCAAACACGGATGTTCCCTGGATCAAATGTCCTATTTTAATTATGTAATTACTTCATATTTATTTCTAACGGGTGCAGCGGAGCGCACGGGTACGGCTAGTTATAAATAAAATTATTTATCTGTTCTCAAGAGTAGCAAATCTAGTCTTAAATGAAAGTTAAGACTGCTAAATAATTTTGTTTGATGATTTTTATAAATTTTAATTTCAATTTCAATTTTTTTATTTTTATTTTGCATTTTTATGAACAGAAAGAAAAATTGCAGGTCTATTTTTATTACTATATCGAGGCCAGTGGAGTCGCGGGCGAAATGTGAGCTATAGCGATGACGCTGTACAAACGCTCCGGGCTGCAGGACTCCACTGGCCTCGGCCGAGTAATAACTTATTCTTTAATTTGCAATTTGATAATTTCCTCTTACAAAACTATTAATGTATAATGTGAGAATATGCCCTGAACGTTTGATTAAATTATCTCTGTTATTGCCCGAGATATTACATATAAAATATTGAAAAATTTAAAACAAACTCCGGATATTGAAGGGGACTGGAACGCAGCGGCTATTTAAAAATGGCGTAAACACAATTATTATTTTCTTCCTAACAATCTTGCAGTTTCGCTGAGATTAAACCAATTTTAAGTATTTTTAGGCTAAATATAAAAAGAAAATGTGAATTTTGCCACATATTTGGTAATTCCTGTAGGTCCTTCCCTTTAAAAGGAACTCCTTTCTGGTGATAAAGTTCTTTTTGTCTTCTAACACAATTATCATATACAGGGTGTTAAAAATAACGTTTACAACGCTTCAGGGATGATAGAGGAGGTAAAAACAAACATCTTTTTTAAGTTACAAAACTTTAGCAGATGCGCAGTTTTTCCGCAAGATATGCCTGAAAGGTAGATGGCTTGACTTCCGTCACAACACACACTGGTTAGTTCTGTGTGTACTGCTGTGCCTGCAACAAGTTAAAAGGGTCCCTAACACTCTGTATGGTGGTAATTATTTTATTTTTCTACGCAACGTCCTACCAGAAATTGTAGAAAATATCTCATTGAACATCAGAGAACGAATATGGTTTCAGCATGACGGTACCCCTCCACACTTTGATCGTCGTGTCAGGAACCACCTAAATGCTACATTTTCCGATCGTTGGATTGGCAGTGGTGGGCCAGTACCTTGGCCACCTCGATCACCGGACCTAACCTACAGATTTCTTTTTGTGGGGAGATATGAAACGTCTTGTGTATGAGACACCGATCGATACGGCAGAAGACTTAGTTGCTCGCTTTGTTGAAGCTGCACATGTTATTAGAGACAATGTCAGCCTTTTTGAGCGTTGCAGACACTCCATAGTACGAAGGTACCAGTTGTGCGATACCTGCAATGGACGGCAGTTTGAACACAAATCCTAAAACGATAATTGGTCTCGTTCCTTATGGATTACACCAACACTTACGTACACAATAAACGGCGCATCTGTCAAAGTTTTGTTACTTACAAAAGATGTTTGTTTTTACCTCCATCGTCGCTGAAACGTTGTAAACGTTATTTTTAACACACTGTATAAACTTTCGCTGTTAGTAAATTTAGCCATCAAGCACTTCATATTTTAAAGTCCATTCACAGAATAAGATTGATTATAGAATCACAGAGTTACAGTTCTTACACTACTGTAAATTCGTGTAGTTTTAGTTTTCAAAGCTTTGTGGCAATTAGCACAGAACAAGAGCATACCAGTTTTCTGCGAAAGACTAGGAAAATACATTTTAGGGAAATGTTCCAAGCGATGTCAATATCGTACAAATTTTTCCTCGATAAGAACACACGAAATCTTCTACGTTTCTTATCTGTAACACTACCTGTCTTCTGGGACTTGTCTTGTTGAATAATTTGCAACGTTGACAACTATGAATCTTTAGACTTGAAAATGATGCCCCTCAGCAGAAATACATTATTTCCGGCGTAGGAAATGTCTGTTAACTTTTTATAAGCTTCTCAGGTGTAATTTTAGAAATTTTTTTTAGTTTGATAATTTTGTTTAGGTCTTCTACGTTATGCAGGTTATTCTGAACGATTTTTTTTAGTACTCCACAAATAAAAAGCATAACAAGTCAGATCGGAGCTAATAGTTGGCCACAGCCCAGTACTGATAATTCTGTCCTCAACAATCTCCGCAATACATTTACGTGACTCGTGAGCAGTGTGTGTGCAGCAGTAGAATTCTGCTAAAAGAATGACTACTGGCATTGAATGTCTGTTAATTGTTCGAAAAAAGGTTGTAATATATCTCATATTTCATCATTGATAATATCTTCATAAAATAGGCCCTATTGTTCTCTGCTCATTCAAACTACTGCACATACGAATTTTTTCAGGATGGAGTGGAACTTCATGCACAATATCTGATTTTTGTGAGTTCCAATTTTTGTGAGATGACGCGGTCACGCAATTCGAAAAAAGCTTCTTCTGAAAATATGATAAATTCAGGATTCATCTTTACAGAATCGAAATCTAGTCTTGGAATCTCGCGCTTGCAGTTCATGAACAGAAATTTTATAAGGTTTTAATTTAAGCAATTCAGTGTCCAGTCGATCAGTCCTAGTGAAATGTAGGAGTACACGAGAGCGGAATAAGCAGATCTGATTTTCGAATATGGATGAGCCAATGGGAACAGTAGACAAGCTCACAGATTGTATCGTACAAGTACCCACGTAGGAGACATCCGTCCCATACCTTTTTTCCAAGACTGTTCCAAAGTTTAAGGGATGGAGGGCACGTGGTGCCAAATTACATTTTCATTTCCACACAACTACTTTTGCTTATAATTTTCGACTCGGTCATTTCCGGACCATGGTTCCTTATCTCAAATTGATACATGTGCCCTTCGCCGTCATCCCTGAAAGTTTGTAACACCAATTCGGAAATCCCTGTATAACGTAATACTGTAATTAATTTGAAGTTCCGGAATAGTTTTAGCATCACCACAAAACTGATGTAATGAAAGTAGTAGGCCCACGTAGACTATAATAATCACTAAGGCCCGATTGTATAAACCATTTAATCTTAGATCAGAGGTTAAATTGATCCTTGTTTCAGCTGAACTTGGAATTTTGTGTTGTATAAAGTCTAATCTGAGATTAATTTGTCTCAAACTAAAGTCAACTTTGACTGAAGAAATTTCTCCGATTAAGTTAGATGATCCAAGTTCAGTTCTTTCTTTTCTGTTTGAAATATACGAGTGACAGATTGTGCAAATAAAATATCTATTATTATTATTAATATCAATAGATATGATATATATATTTATATATATATTTCTTTCAATTTCTTGCCTTAATACACAAACAATCTTGTATTTTATAAGACTCTATCGTGTTCAGCAGTATCAAATAACATAACCTATGATTATATTATGTTTATAACAACCATTAATTATTAATGGATATGATAGGTACATTCATAAATTTTCAATTAACTATATTACTAAACGAAAATTGTCGTTTTATAAAACTTCATTATGTTTAGCAGCATCAAACACCATAACATGATAACAACTCGGAGAACAGTCAACCTTCTTCTTATTGTCCGCCATTATTTACATTGCACAAAAAACCAGTGTCTCCAACAGAGTTTACGGAAAGTCGCCAAAAAGTAGTTGTAAAGTCGCTAGATTTCTCATTATCAACAAAGAAAGATTAAATTTTGTCACTATGGGGTGCTAAAAGGTCACTAAATCCCTATTTAAGCAATATAAAAGTTAAAAGAAATTGTTGTTGAAAAAGAGTTAAAGTCGCTAGATTGGCAACACTGAACAAACCTGTATAACATGGTCCGCGCATCACGTATTTCACCTGTTTATGCGATGTTGCCAAATCCTTTTCACGTGAACTTGGATTGCATTTGAACCAAGGTAATTTGATCGCAGAAAAGTTTTATACAATAGAAGAAGTGTCTGAACTCGGTTCACTTTTCGATCTTCGATCAAAGTTGATCTTTAGTCAGGGAGTTTTATACAATTGGGCCTAAGATTTCCAACTTGAGTTTATAGACTAAAATGCAAATAAGTTACACTTGTAGTTGAAATAAATAACAGTAGTATTTAGATTCCAGTGATTAGTGTTGTTGTTACTGTTTGATGTGCTTAATTCTTAGCAAACATAAAATTTCGTTACAAAAACTGATACCTAATGAGATTGTAGGTGGTTTAAAAAATAGATAGGCCTGTATGTAAATACTGAGTTGTTTGTAATAATTCTGGAGGAAAGGATAATACCCGTTACATGGGTTAGGAGGTAGATCCTAAATTTCCATTATTATCGTATCCGAAATACATTTTCATGTTAACGTTAACGCCCAACATTTTCGTTTCAGGTCCAGTCATGATGTTGTCTACATGAGTGCCCCGTTACCACACGAAGTAACGTCTAAGGCCCTAGGCACAAATGTGGAGGAAGATTCGTGTGACGATGGATTTCTTTTAATTTATGCATATATTCTAATTTTATTAATATCGCTTTTATAGTGAACTATTCAAATTTGGTAAATGTAGTAATTTTTTAGAATTTTAATGTAGTAAAACGTTAGATATTTGATAGTCTGTGAAGATTGATATTTTTAAGTTAATTATTCATAACTACTTATTTTAAAACTCTACAATCATTGTATAAATTGTTTAATTGTAATGTTAACAAATGGAATTGTGATACTTGGAAGCTGGTGATGTTATATTTTGATTTCAAGTTTTAAAAATACTTAAACATTTCGCATGAAGTTAAAGTATACTTGATGCTTTATAGTGTTGTGTAATTAAAACAGCTGTATTTGTACTGATCTTGAAGCCATGTATAAGGAGTTAATTTTTTACGTGTAAAGAGTTTAAACTTGTTTTACAATATTGTATAATTTTTAATGTAAGCAATAAATAGACAAATTGAAGATTCCTGTATTTTTCTTCATACTTAGAACAGAATGATACTGCGATATACAGAGAGTTCCTATTCAGACCGGTCCCAAGTAATAGTGTTCCTTCGGCTTAATGATGGTGCGGAGCGCCCCTTCTGAGGAATCTAAGGCAGTGACCGGCATGTTCCGTGCTCTGTGACGTCATACCACGGAGCCGCCACGCTTTTTGCTCTGCAATCTCTGCATACTGAGCACAGCGAGGAGAGAAGGTTCAACTGAACAGTGGTGGTACGGCGCCTATGCAATGACAGAGCGCGATCCATTCGTCTGAGGTAGTATGGGAACAGCACAATTACAATACATTTGTACGAAAACAAAACTGTATATCCGTGATAAATCAATGTAACAAAATATTTTGGTTTGTAATCAAATTTAATATAGCCTACTTATAATAATATGAAATTCATAATACAGCCAGCTGCAGAAGCGTTCGCATTATGTAAATGAGGCTCCGAATGTGCTGTATAGAAATAAATAATTTAAGCAGTACTACAACACTTTGTCTACTAGGAAACTTGAAAAAGTTCAAGTGTTTTAACAGGCATTTTCCTACACAATATACAGATTGAACTATCTAGGCCCTAACTTGGTGAGTAGTATACAAAGTATATTTCAACTTTTGAAACACACCATCACTTTGTGTTAGTATCGTGTCCAAGCTAAATGCTTTGTCGAGATCAAGCTGTGTTATGGAGTATGGAGGAATGGCGAAGTGTTTGATTTGTGGCAAGCTGTTTCAGCATGTAAAGAAGTTCAATATACAACGCCATTATTCTGTACGCCACACAAATGATTGTGACAAGTATGGGGGAGAATATCGACAAGTACTAGTGCAGCAATTGAAAGATAAATTGTTAAGTGAAGCTAGGGAACACACTGTCAGTGAATCAATGGTAAGCTTAAGGCTTAAGATATAGGATTTCACTAGCCATTGCAAAGAACATGCGTTCTTTTAATGACGGGGAATTTGCCAAGAATGTCGCCATCATGACCGCAGAGTAGTTATTCCCTAGCAAAATACAGGAATGTGATTCCATCAATTTATCTCCAAGAACTGTCGTATCCTTGCTGCACTGACGCCACTGCGCTGGTGCGTGTTAACAGTAATACGACTCAACTGGTCGCTCTTCCAAGGTCTTGAGGCCTGACTGGCTCTTACGTCATAACTGCAGCTTCTGCCGGCCACTGATCTAAGGGGTAAATGATGAAGTGGGACCAGTTTGCGTAGGGAAGCGTGTATGCAGTTCGTACCACTCGCCAACCGCCAACAGGTTTTGTTAGAGGTTCGAATGGGACCGGTCTGCATAGGAACTCTGTATTTTTCCTATACTATCCCAAAGGATAAAGGTAATGCGCATTTTATCTTTAATTAATGGACAACTTGTTCTATTACAAATGGAATGAGAAATGTAGACATGATAATTTTATGGGCCTACATGTTCCTGGACTTCTGTTATGTCTGATCGTAGAGGGGAATTGTAGTGTGATTTCAAAACACGTTCAGTTCATTTTTATGAAAGGACTGGATTAGTTTTCTTTATTCACTGATCTACGAACTGAGCGAAATTTGAAATGACATGCACAATAACACAAATTTTTAGAAGAGGATTGGAGTTCTGGAAGAAAACAAGCTTTGAAATGTGACAGATGTATCAAACATGATCAGGTATATGTACAGTAGTGGCAAAAAAAAAAAAAACCGGACCGACCCTTATAGCTGATTTCAGAGCCTTGTTCACTCCAGAGCACGATAGACTGGTACTGTAGATAAGACTTTCATGGTTCGAATCCTGCCAGGAAGGAAACTTTTTTTTTTGTTCCTTATTCAAATTTATTCCCAATACTTTTCGATTGCAGCGATATTTTACTACTTAATTACCGTAACTTACTGTTCCCAGAATATGAATTTTACCAGCAATCGAAAAATATTGGGAATAAACTTGAATAAGGAACAAAAAGTTTCCTTCCCAGGCAGGATTCGAACCACGGAAGTCTTAGTTACCAGTCTATCGTGCTCTGGAGTGAACAAGGCTCTGAAATCAGCTACAAGGGTCGGTCAGGTTTTTTATTTATTTATTTATTTATTTATTTATTTATTTATTTATTTATTTATTTATTTTTTTTTTGCTACTGCTGTGCAAATCATAGAAATGGCTAAATGGACAGAGAGAGTTTTGGGATCATTGTCTTCAATTGGAATTTCACCTGCCTAATTGTTAAATGGAATAAAGGAATTCTCAGAATTCGTGGATTAAGTCAACATTTTCTTAATGCTGAAAATTTTCAGTAACTACAAAAAAATACATAAATTTTATAAAATATGGGTAAACAAAATGAAATCATTTAGTAATGTCTGCTATGTAAGTAATTCATAATATTCGTGAAACTTGATACTCCAAGTAATCTTAAAAATTGAACGTCTGTTACAAATACATTAATTTAAATGTAAAAGTATTTCAGCGCAATACTCGTTAATGTTATGAAGTTAGATCAATACTATAAACTACGTAATTTGTTGTTTCTGAACCCTGAATAGTTTTAAAAATATTAAATTCAGAAAAGAGATACTAGAAATTTAGATTAAAATTGGTATGGAGGAGGAAAATTTTGACGTCAAGCCTTACAGTCTCTGATGGGCTTACACCTTATCGCTCTTATAGTTGGAACCATTTTTGAAGTTCGATGACCTTGCAGATGTGGTGCCATCTGCCGATTCAGCCTGCACTTATTAAAGATGCGATGGAGTCTTTCTAGAACAGGCATGCCAAAACCACAGTCTAGTATATACAGTCACGAAGCTTGAGTTTTGAGGGTGCTAGAAACAATAGACTGTGACGGTACTATTTTGCATTGCCTGTACTGAGGCGATATTAGCGATCCTAGTGGTGAGCAACTATCTAATGTTTGCATATTTAATACGTATTGAGCTTCGCGACTATATATACCAGACTGTGCCAAAACCCTGCACATTGTGCAGTCGCGTACAGGGATATCATTTTATTTTTACTAACATTTTTAATATTAACCTGGCTATGCCTTTAGAGAACCGGAAACACAGATTGCTGCCCCTTCCACGACTGTAGTTCGATGATACTGGCGTAAAACACAAACAAATCACTCTACTAGATATAGGAGGGAAGAAAAGTAGTTCATACATTTACGTAAACTAGGAAATATCGCGATTTTGAGTTCGATAATTTTCATTAGGTTTTTGTTTAATCAAAATACAGTACTGTATTAAGAATGTTTTTACTCACGAACTGAGCTATTCATTCGAACGTATTCATTATGCAGTGTATATTATACTGTCTACAGCACATTAGCGTACAATATAGAGAATGAAGTTAAATTGAAAAATAATCATAATATGGATATTTAAACACATTTTTGAAAATGGTGGCCGTTCATTTCGATACATGCTTCAGTTCTTTTGTTCATATTATCACACTATACACTATTGTATCTAATTCCAATTGCCAGTTTCGTCCTTCGTACTAGTAACTCATGTTGAAATAATTCTGTACCTACTCTGTAAAAGAGTACCTTACGTACTGTAAATTCAATCTTCACTTCTGCCCGACCCGAACAGATAAAATTACTCAGACATGCCATCTACTGTCCGTCCAAGTGGTTATGCCGTAGGATCGTAGAAGGGGGAAATCACGTGACAGTTAATTACTTAAGGAAGGAATGAGGTGAATTTTTTTATGAATAATTCTTTTTCCTTAGGTGTCAGCTAATAAAATAGCAATATCTCTCTGTTTGTGTGTTCACTGAACATTTAGGAAAGCATGATAACAAATTCAGTGCAAAAACTGCAATGTTGAGGGAGAAGATAGATTTTACAAAAAAAAAAAAAAAAAAGAAAAAATTTATAACTTATACAGTTTTAGTTCGATTACATTCAAATTTGGTATGCATACATAACATACTAAGATACATTTGTGTACCAAATGTCACGTGTCTATCTCTATTGGTTTAGAAAATTCAAATTTCACCTCATTCCTCCCTTAACGATGCCCTTTTATTTAAGTTATTTTAAACAGTTGTATAATATTACGTAAACGTCCAATTCCTAACAGAAATTAATGTTTTCAGAAAAGAGCTAAGACAGCCCTGCTTTTACAAGGGGCGAACAGAAGCAGGTGGGGGAAATAGGGATGCGACGTAGGCAAACGGACAGTACCTGTGCGAAAATATGATTCAATATTGAAAGCTCTTTCGTCACTGGAAAACGCGAGCATATTTCCGGAACGTACTATACTCACTAACTCAGTACTGCTTACTATCTGCGGTCTTGGCTCTGTGTGGAGTTGGAACTTCCTTAGTAGAAGGGGTGGGAGTGAAGTACATTAAAAACTCAGGTACAATAAAAATTGAAGTAAAAATAAAATGATGTCCCTGTACATTGTGTACTTGTCTCTGTGCGATGTGCACTTTCTATTCCCCTACATGGAGGGAGTGAATCGTCTTGGAGGGAGTGTGACAGTGCTATACAGACCTGCAGAGCATATCACCTTTAGTTTCAGTAACACAGTTTCAGTACGGGTGCTGATTTGGCTGTCTGTGAATGAGTGATGATAAATAAAGTGAGGAGTTCACGAGGCACAAATTTCATCTTACACTTCTGTTCCCATTGCATGACGAGTGACGTTAGAGTAAACTTATGTTAAAAGTCACCATTTTTCTTTCTCTGAATGTCGTGTAGAGAGGTTTCAAGCCTAAAGTTGAAAATATAGTAGTAGTATTAATAGTAATAGGTTTATTTTGCCTGGCAGAGTTAAGGCCATGAGGCCTTCTCTTCCACTCAACCAGGTTTCAATAATATACATGAAATACAGGATTTGATTATAAAACAACACAAAAGAAAATACCCTAGAAATTACATAAAATATAGTAGAAAATTAGAATAATCAAGATCAGTTACATAATATAAAATTACAAACAGTCAAGATCGGTTATGTAATATATAAAATAAAGTAGAAAATTACACATAATCAAAATCAGTTACATAACATAAGGGGAATACACACACACACAAACACACAATTTATAAGACCTAAAATGCCCGCTATAAATTCGACGATTAATTCACTTGAGATATATTATACAGTTAATATACTAATAGGAGAATACATGTGGGTTACAAGATTAATTAGCAAAGTCGTACTAAATGGCATACAAACACAAATGATTAAGTAATATATTAAGATAAAGAAAAAAAAATAAAAGAGAAAAAGAAGAAGAAGAGGAGGAGAAAAAAATAACAACTTGGTCATTTAAAACTATTTAGAAACTTCCGCAAGAGTCTAGTTCTGTGCATTAAAAATATTTCTAAGTAGAGTGTACTTAAAAGATTTTAGACTCCGACTGCTCCTGATTTCCTGTGACAAGGAATTCCAGGAACGAGCTGTGTGTATTGTGAAGGAAGCAGAGTAGAGAGATGTTTGATGGAATGGAATTGATAGAACATGGTTATGCTGTGAACGTGTATCACGGTTGTGGTGGGATGCTAAAAGTGTGAAGCGAGGAACTAGGTAAATAGGTGTGGAATTATTTAAAATCTGATACAGCAAACAGAGTGAATGAACTGAACGTCTCTCCCGTAAACGAAGCCAAGATAATTGAAAGACATACTCGGAGACATGATCATAGCGACGGCTGTTAAAAATGAAACGAACACAAGCATTATGAACACGCTGAAGCCTCAATGACAATTCAACACTAACAAGTAAACCTTCACCTGAGGTAAAAAAGAATGGAAATAAAAACGAATATTATTAGAATCAGCATAATAAAATATGAATAATCTTAAAATTTCGTAGCTCGACTGCAATTAACAAGTGCGATACACAGCGCAGACCACGAGGCTTCAAGCAGTAGGAAAACATACCTTCAACTGGTGATTAATGGATAAGGAGGTAAACAATAATGTGGTCATGATGTTACTTAATGCATCGTATTTTCAAAATCTATGTTTGTTTTTGTCCAGGAACTTATGTCGCATAAAAGTGATATCTATTGAAAAAATGTTGAAAAGACAATTTGTCAGTACACCACCCGTACTTTATAAAGGCTGATTTTGCACAGGTCGTATATAATCCTTGTACATTTCGGATACAGTACTGAAGTAATCCGTAGTGTTTTGTAAATGTTTTCCACTCTTGGATTCTAATCCAACCATACCGATATGCCTGTCAGAATCGTGTTGGTGGTAAACAAGCGTCTATAGTTTCAGTATATTCTTGTGGTGTTGTATTATATCAGATGAATCGTCAACATATGCATTATGGGAAATTTATGGAATCATATACTTGTATATTCGAAGAAAATACCTCTCCAAAGGTTGCAGCTCATTAGTCGTATTTGGTGGTAGGCCTATGATTTTCCCATTAGTTTTCCAAGATCATAGTGCATTGTTCTATCATTTGCTTAATTGTATTTTCGTCGCAGTGGACACCATACGAGTTCAACAGCAGAAGATTGCGTGTTGCCGAGTTAGGAAGGAATATTTTTCGTAAGAATTTTATCCATTTAGTTTTTGGTAATTTTTACCGACGAACTCCATTTTACCACAAGAATGACAGACTGAAAAATGAGTTACGCAACTCTTGCACTTATACCTTTTGGTTCTTCAAGGATCAATAGTAACTTTGGCATCAGTTTTCCAGCTTTAGAAACCACCAGCATTATAGTGTAGGAATGTGTAGTTGCTCCTTTGGATTGCACGACATCATACACTTCACTGGTTCACTTGACGTTGTAATATTCTGCTGAAAAGCATTTCCTTATGGAATTCATCTGCATTAAACACATAATCATCATTGTACGTGTCCATTAGTGACTTGTACTGACGTCTGAAAGTTTGGATTGATTGTTCAAGAGCTGTATTTTCCTGTACATGACGCTTTATTTCATTTGGCTGTCAATCTTATAATGATTTTTAAAGTGATGCAACCAGGAAGGACTTGCGTTGAAGTATTTTTATCTATTCCTAATAAATCGCGAGCAATTCTTTTTATGTTAATTTATTTCACAATTTCATTTGATAACCGCCGCAAAGAAAATTCCTCAAATGTTCTTCGTTGCATTTATTTCATGCTATTCATAACATCGTTCTATTGTTTGACAGCTTGCTTCATTTAGTAGAATTGATTTTCGTGTGTTAGTCACGTGAATTTATGTTTCATACTGCTCCATGACTTGGTTAAACTTTTTTTTGTTGATCGGTTATCCAATGCAATATTACCTTACATTTTTCTTCAAAGTCAATGACTCGGGATGTTTTGGAATGGGACGGAGCGTATAGAAAATCGGAATTTTGTAACGTATTTGATTCCCCTTCTGACGTAGTGTTTTTTAGTCTCGCATTCTCATACATGAGGCTTGTCATCATCATCATCATCATCATCATCATCATCATCCAACTGCTTCCGATCAATAATTATTTAATAAGTAGTATATAATCTTATCATCAGCAATTTCAAGTTACTTTCGCGACATTTCACAGTCTGTCTCCTTATACCCTCTTCTTTTAATTCATCCAGAATTTTAACCACTGGTTCATCTTCTTCAGCTCACTGTACATAACAATACACAAGCTGCAAAGTAGGCTACAACTGACAGCACGTCTAGAGAAGCACTGTCTTCGCTCTCGCATCTAGTATTGCTGCGTGATATACATGTTTGCAATCTAGCCTAAGTAGCCCAGGATTGTCAACTTGCATCTTTACTGGTCGCGATCTCTGGTGTTCATTGCGTTCGAGTTGTAAAACTTACGTATTTTGCATTGGTTTTAATGCTTAATCTAACGGTAATAAAGACATTTTTTTTTTCTTTCCGGTTTAATTATCACCATCCCCCATGACGCGTAGTCATATTACATGGTTTATTGAAACTTGTTTATCAATTTTGTGTTCATAGGTTTCCCATTGTCTTTTGCTTCACTGTTTCGTTGTTTTGTTGATATTCATTATTGTGTTGTATTATTTTATGTTATTCACTGTTGAATGTTCTCTATCCATATCACTATTTTTGAGTTAATTATACTTGTTCTATTTACGCTGTTTATATATATACACTTTTGGTAATTGGATCTTCACTATCACTCTCTTTCACTTAATGAAACTAATATCTTCACTATCATTCTCTTTCACTTATTGAAACTAATTCTATTTACACTATTTACATATATATACACTTTTAGTAATTATAACTATAGTGTTTATAATATTTTGCTAATTGAGTGTGTTTACGCATGTTACGAAACTGAGACATATATTTACAATTGTTCAAAGTTTATAGCTTTAATATAGTGCACAAATGACCTCAAATGCTGTTTTATGATGTCCCTATAATTTATTGGCCAATTTCTTCCATTCCTTGTTGCTTCCTTGAAGACACTGCGCTGTTGGTTCAAGATTTGGCAATCCCACAGAAGATGATCGACTGTTTGGTCAGGTGCTCCGCAAGGACATCCTGGGTTTTCCGAAATTCTGAATCTATAGTAATAAGATCTGAGTTTCCCGTGACCAGTTAGTATAGATGCAAGGTTTGGTGTAGCTGGTATGTTGATTTTCATCCTATCCGTCACTGAAGGAAAAAATCTCTTCGTTAGTGCTCCTTTTGTTGTGTTTGACCACATCCTTTGCCATTTTTCAGTGCTTTTCTTTTTCTCTGCGTCTATTATGTTTTGTTTCTTATCCCACCTGAAGGTTTACTTGTAAGATCACTATACAAAACGTCGCAATAGTCAAAGTAAGGCATCACCAGGGTCTGTATCAAGATCTGTTTCAGTTCAAAATGTACCATCGGGAAAAAGAAAAGCAAAGAAATGGGGCAAAGAAGCGGTAGACAAAGGGAAAGACGGATGAGATAGGAAAATAAATTTAAGAGAGAAGAAAGTTCGTAGGCCTACTGCAAAAGCAAAACAGAATAGATTGGGAGAAAATATAATTATTACAAGTATTCAGTAAGAAATGTAGACATTGAGAAAAAAAAAGTGGTGAAGTTGAATGAATGGGTATTCGATTGCTGTCTGGCATTTCCTGCCTCCTGCCAGGTTATTACTCGCAACGAAAGTGAAAGCCTGGTCTGGGCAGGTTTGGCATTTATGGTGCATCTCGTCCGTGTGAATCAGATGTCCGCGGGCGCCGCCCTTCTTCACTTTATCTCAAACGGGTTCCCTGCGTATTCCCAGCTGGTTTCGACCTCTCTGAAATCCTGACCAGCGCACACGCAACCTTGTCTCCCTCGGCCCAGGAGAAACTTCTGATTGCGTCCGCGAGTTACGTTCGAGAGTTCGGCATTTTGAACCATTTAGAAACCCAACGCCTGAATCGTGAAGAGACTACTTGTACACGCGATTGAGTCTTACAGGGAAGAGTTAGGCTACCAGTGGCGGCTGATTGACTGAGGCAAGTGAGGCCGGGCCTCAGTGACTTGGCTTAACTGAAATCAAATTTTGTGTTTTTATATAATGTATTAGTTATTTGAATGAAGCATATATCGCTGTAGAAGCATTTGAATACTTTGATGTATATAGACCTGTTTTGCAGTAAAATTTGTTCCTGAGGCCGGGATCGCTCGTGCATTTCATGTCCTTTCGCGGGCTTTGAATTTACGCTTAAAACGTTGTAGCTGAGGCACAATTCGTCTGGCCTGGTCAGGTTTCACTCGTCCCATCCATGGGCCGGCCTCAAGGGTAGAGAGGGGTGGGATAGCGGTGGTGACTTGTCTTCCTAACTAGGCCATAAATAACAAAATTCCAGCTCTTTGGCAGGCAGAGACCCACTCGATTCTCTCCCCTTATGTCTCAGTTTATGACATAAGCGAGGGTGTTCTACTATTGTACTTGGTAGTACAGTAGTGAATCAGGGCCATGTTGTTATGTATTTTGGGAAAATATAAACAGAAACAAATGAGAGAAGTAATGGTGGTGCAGTTAATTCATGTTAGTGTATCCTTTTTCGAGAAGAAATAATACTAAAAGAAAGGAAGTTTTAAATAAAAAGAGAGACTACCGAGATACCCACGACATCCCTGATAATTTTTCTGACACAATCTTAAAACGCGAGTTTCTATTGCATCGTGGTATGGATAACATAAATGGTTAAGTGGTAATGTGATCCAAAATAAACTTCTCTTGGCCTTGTTTGTTGCTGTCAAAGGATAAAAATAAAAAGAAAAGAAAGAAAGGGGAATTTCAACACATAATATGGGATGCTTCATCACACTGAAACAATCACTGAAACTCAGAGCATGACAGCTTATTTGGTGAGTGAAATTATTATTTTTCATAGATAGTAATAAGAATAGACTAATAATAATAATAATAATAATAATAATAATAATAATAATAATAATAATAATACTGTAATAATGATATTAATAATATAATAACAATAATAATTAATATCATAAACAAACATTTCCTATCGGAGGCACTTAAACTAGTTGCATCTGGCCTCATCGAGGATTTTGATCACCGGCCGCTACTGTAGGCTACGTCAGTGATGTCAAAGCAAGCGCATTTTTCTGACCTTGACGTCGTTCGCGGGCATTAAGCGCTAGGTATGCTAGGAGGAATAAGCAGCCTGTTGGATTAAGAAAACAGTGGTGTACAAACTTCAAACGGAACGTGAAATTTTATGTCGTTATTTTTATATGGCTTCTTTCTGTTTGTTATATTCTATATTGTCTGTAAAACAAAAGTACTAACACCTATTTCTTAGCCTAATATTGCAGTTGTGTTTTAAACGTTAATAACATAATAAAGAGTAAAGAAGGAATATTCACACAAATTCCATAATAACTACAACTATACTGTACTAAGTGAATTAAACACATCATTCATAAACAAAGTGTTATACCAAAGAAAGACATTGAATATGACATAAGTTGAAATTGATATTGAAGGTATCTTTAGCCTTATAAAAGTAATCAAAACAACATTATAGTACAAAGCAAAGTTGTCTAGGTATATGTTTTAACTGTAACTAATATTACGTAATAAAACTCTTATCGCATTATGCTTTTAGGTGATATTGGTGCGCAACTTTCTGTAATCAGAATATTAAATTATCTCGAAATCTGCTGAAGCTATAGAGCTGACCAACACATGGGCACATATAATGTGTTTGTGATGTAGCAGTATTTGCTTTGTTAATTCATTTCCTTACAAACATTTTCCATGCGAATATTTTCAAACATTTTAATACGCTATCTTCAGTAATACGTATTTAGGATATATTAGATTTACGAAAACATTGTTTCAGTACCTGTAAGGCTACTAAACAAACATCTGAAAATTTCACTTTTCTGTAAAAAAGTTGAGAAAATATTCCTTTTAATAAAAAAAAAAACTCGTGAAAAATGAACATTAAAATTAAAACTTACATTCTTATAATGCACTTATACTTCTCAGACTAATCTAAAAATTACCATGGATACAGTTTTAATAAGTTCTCTTCCCTTTATCTATTGAATCAGTGCTGGCCATTCCTGAATATAGCTAGACCAAGCGGCATATACTCTCTTTCCTTTCCGCTGTAAAGCGCTCAGGCTCTCTTGGGCTCTAAGTCTCGCGCTTGCTCCTATGGGGATCAGTTGACATCACTGGGCTACGTAGCCCATTCGTGCTTCCATTCGCTCTAAGTTCGGTATAAGGAGATGACGTGGTCAGCATGTCGTTTCGACAATAGAAAAATACATTAGAAGACCTCGAACTGAATGTTACAATCGAGAGACTATCGAAATTGAAAGTGAAAATGTACAGACTAGGCTACAGTTCATCCAGGTATCCATTATACGGTACCAACAATATTATTACCCGTCCGTTTAAATTTATCTGTGTTGATTTCATGAACTAGCAGAGTGCCTCATACCTCTCCGCGGATGTTTTTATCCCCAATGAAAATATATATATATATATATATATATATATATATATATATATATATATATATATATAACTTATATAGCGCTCCTACAAAAGATCTTTCCGGTTTCGAACACATGTAATTTACGTTCTATGAATCTGAAGTGCATGAAAATAGCACCAATGGAAAGAAAAACTCATAGGGTGCTACGCATAGACATTTCGCTAGCCCGCGCTACGAGCGTGCTAAACAAGCCCCGGCAATCGATTGATTACTTGTACAGGGCCGGGTATCGAACCCGGGACCTTTGGTTTAATGTACCAACGCTCTACCAACTGAGCTACCCGGGAACTCTACCAGACACCGATCCAATTTTTCCCCTCTATATCCATAGTTCTCAAACTGGGCTGACAGCTGTCAAGCAACCAACGTTGAGTACACACTAACTTTGTGTGACTTAAATTGTGGCTTTCTGTTAACGAACAGTGACGTGTATTATGCAAATTAAGCTTTCAGGTATAACTGCCTGTAAAGTTGATTTGAATAATTTTGAGGGAAAAATTGTTCCGGGGCTTGATTTGCATAATACACGTCACTGTTCGTTAACAGAAAGCCACAATTTAAGTCACACAGAGTTAGTGTGCACTCAACGTTGGTTGCTTGACGGTTGTCAGCCCACTTTGAGGTCTGTGGATATAGAGGGAAAAATTGGATCGGTGTCTGGTAGAGTTCCCGTGTAGCTCAGTTGGTAGAGAGTTGGTACGGGTTCGATACCCGGCCCCGGAACAATTTTTTCCTCAAAATTATTCAAATCCACTTTACAGGGAGTTATACCTGGAAGCTTGATTTGCGTACTTGTACAGGATTCATATCATATCACATCACTAACACTAGTTTATGAATAAGAAAAACGTTAGTTCGCTGATTATCCACCGGAAGCCGGCGCTAAGAATGTCTATGAATATGGCTCATAAAGTTTAGTTGTGGCAACATTGTTTTTCTATTTGGCAACACGCCTCATAATAGCGCATATAAACAAATTTATTCATTGTTGAGTCTAAATGATCCCTATCGAAGACAGAAAAGCTTGATTTTGATGTGAACCAGTCTGTTATTAATGCGCAACGCCATTACCGATGGTGGGCCTAAAATCCGTAAATGATATACTGATTTTAAGGTAATATTCTTCGCAAACAGTTGCGATTTCATCCGTGCCGACTAAAGTTCTGTAAGCCCTAAAACCAGAGGACAAAGTGCTACAAAGAAATTTCAGCATAAGTATGTAGATTTTAATTGAAAACTATGATGAATTTAGTTGCTCCGAGGTGTTTTCTGACGAAGCCACTTTTCATCTTTCTGGTAAGATGAACAGACATAACCTCAAAATCTGGGGGTCGGAAAATCCGCGTACCTAAGTGGAACTTGACTATAGGCTTGATATGTGCCGTGTTACCAAGGGGAGACAGGTTTATGTTATTTACGCAGTAACTGTGTATTCAGTGCAAAACCAGTTTAATTAGGATTATATCCAATTTTATTGCAAAAAGGGGATAGCTCCATTATTTGTTTATATTTTATCCCTCCTAAATTGCTGATTGTCAGGGGCGGAACCAGGATTTTTTTTTTCGGGGAGGGATTTGAGGAGATAGTAAAAAAAAGGAGTAATGAGAAATAAGTTTATATACTCACAATTTGTTTCCGAGTCGCAAACATTTACAAATTGGCCTGAGTAGCGCAGTCGGTATAGCCTTCTGTGCTCGAAGTTGCGGGTTCTACCCCAACCCAGCTCGATGGCATTTAAGTGTGTTTAAATGCGACAGGCCTCATATCAGTCGATTTACTGGCATGTAAAAGAAGTCCTGAGGGAAAAAATTCCAGCACACCGGCGACACTGATATAACTTCGGCAATTGCGAGCGTTGTTAAATAAGCCATAATTTTTAAATTTTAACATTTACTTTGACTGCAATACAAAAACAATGACAGAATGACATTTACAGAAGAAGGCGACGAGGCTTCTTAGACATTTCATCCAGTACTTCATGAGCTTTTACTTCTACATTTTTATGTATATACATCAAGGCCAGTCCATTTAATCTGTCTGCTTCCATCGTGCTCCTCAAGTAAGTCTTCAAATACCGCAATGTTGAGAACGACCGTTCTGGTGTTGCTGTAGTTACAGTCAACGTGCAGAAAAGTTTCAGCGCCTTGCGAGTGCAGGGAAAAATAATTTCATTGCACCTGTTAAAAGATGATATAAAATCAGTAGGTAATAGGTGAAGATTTTTCTGATCAAGGAAATTTCTTCTCCACATCTTCAATTCATTGAAGAAATACTCCAGTGATGCATCAACATCATTGGGCCACTGATTTACTATAGCCTCAACAGCAGTTTCTAAATCTTCATCTGATGCTCGCACTATGTTTTTAGGCAGAAAAGTTTGTATGGACTTTAGGATTCCCTTATGATTTAAAAACCTGTCCTTGAGCTCACTAATGAAATAGTCTAAGAAGAGAAGGAAAATTACAAGCCTAGACTCTCTGTCTTGAAGTAAGAACTCTGTGTTTGTCTTCCTGCAGTTCTTGGAATTTAACATTTTAGCAAAGAGAATTTACGTGGAAAACACTCTAATTCCTATGTACATTCACAAATTAAAATTAATATTATTTTTGTTTCTTGTTTCGTATTTTTCTCAAAATTTCGGGAGGGGATATATCCCCTTAATCCCCCCCCTTGCATCCGCCCCTGCCGATTGTAATAAATGATTGAATGATAAAATGAAACTCCTAGGTACCTAGAACATACTCTGAAAAAAGAAAGAAGCTCATTTAAAATTTGAAATTTTTAAAATGTTGTTTGTAGTTTTCCACTTTGTAAATGTGGAGCCACCTCGTTTTTGCAGGGAGCCTTTCAGTTATTGCTTAATTATGCAAGCGGATTTTTATTCGCTAAACAGGATATCGTTCAATTCTTTATAGTTTAGAAAATGTACTAATACTCGTATGTTACTAAGCCGTACATAGGAAAACTGGCGGTAAATATATATCATTCAAGGTAAGTGTGCCTATTATCATACGCCCGCCTAATATTGCACTTTAATTTATTCTAAGCTCACATGATTCTTTGAGATATTTCAAACACAGTTACAGTATATTAACTAATTCTCTACCTTCACAATTAACGTTGACTCCCGCAGATGAATGGCTGTAGACTTTAGTATGTAAGTATTTGCCGCCTTTATTATTTTCAATTTAAGAAAAGGTTCTAATATGTCAGGTGAATATAACTCTCAACCTTTCAGTGACCCGGTCTAGTGATGGAAATAAATTAAATACCGATATATTGATATTGCAATATATTGCAAACTTAATTTCGGTAAACGATATATCGAACGATTAGCGATATATCGCTATTACGTAAGCAAATTGCATTTTCAGGCGTACATTTTACTGTATTACAATAAAAATACTTAAATTTTAATAGGCCTATTCCTTTTTACCATTGAAATTAACATAACAGTCAAAAGAATAAATGTAAAATTGTAACAATAAACAATACATTTTCAATACCATATGATATAGGTCCTAACCTAAATCAAAATTATAGTGGAGGCAAGAAAGCTTAAATGATGTAGTGGGAAAGAGTTAAGTGAACTCTACATGGTTGAGTATTTGATATTGGAACACGATTCAATTATTCTGATTTTATATAGGATTCAATCCAGGACACATAATGCTCTTTTCTACCTAACAACGTAATCATTTTAAATGTAAATAAACAGAACTTGTAATTATTTTTAAATATAAGTAAATCGTACTTAGAATATTACAAGTTTTAACAAACTTCACAGTTGATTTGATACAATCCGTCTATAGTAAGTTCCCATTGCAAGTTATTGTTACACTCCAACATTCCAAACAACTATGGTGATGATTATAGGGATAAAATTTTTATGCACTAAAAGATATAATAAGAAAACAGAACGTCAGCACTAGGTTGTGCATAGAAATTACAGATGTAAACAAATGTCACATCGGTATTAAATCCTTGATTCTCTTTCCATTTCAGAATAAAGAAATAAAAGTTTTGATACTCATTTTGAGGTCAGACGGTTCCCTTTCAGGGTGGAAGTTGCTCTTGCCTTGGAGAACATTAATAACAATATTGAATCAATAGTAGATAAACCTCCCGTCTGTCTCACGTTCACACACGCTGCATTTTGAATTTGGCGCATTCGAATTCCAGTCCAGCCAATTAGAACAAGGCATTGAGTGAGGTTACAGAATAAATTATGTAACTGTCCACCTTCAGTAGCGCCATCTCTCGGGAACTATCGGAATTGTCTAGTGTGCATTTTGTTGTTGTTAATGATAATAATTCTACAAAAAATCGATAAATTTATGAGAAAACCGATATATTATACGATATATTGAATCAAAATTTCGATATCGATATATCGCTATATCGAAACGAAAATATCGGTATTTCGTAAAAACCGATATATCGTTCCCATCTCTAACCCGGTCTGGTAAATTATTTTTCTATAAAACGAGGGCACTGTCCCAAGACGTTTTCTCGTAAATATCTTTCCAGTTTTTTTAAGTTCCTTTATTTAACCAACGTAAGTAACGTGTTTGGGGTACACAGAAACCTCACAGAATCATTGAACATGAGCGTGATTCACCAAAGATGAATATTTTCTACGCGTCGTCACAACGAAAACTGTACGGACCTTTCTTCTTCATTGAGGCTACTGTGACTGGACATTCATATCTGGACATGTTGGAGCAATGGTTGGTGCCTCAACTTAGACAAGATCTCGATGACGATTTCATCTTTCAGCAAGATGGGGCTCCGCCACATTTCCACAATGCAGTTCGTGCTTACCTGAATACGGAGATGTCTGATCGTTGGATAGGACGTGCTGGAGTAAGGGACAGATGTTTCGTGACATGGCCACCAAGGTCAGCCGATATGACTGCATGTGACTTTTTTTCTATGGGGGTACCTAAAGGACCGTGTGTTTGTACCGCCTTTGCCACGTGCTTTAGAGGAACTAAAAACCAGAATTCGAGAAGCTGCCGCCACTGTCACAGAGGATATGTTGAAAAGGGTATGGGAAGAGTTTGATTATCGTTTGGACATCTGCCGAGTCACTCGGTAGTTCACACATTGAATCTCTGTAAGGTGTAAGCAGAACTTTGAGAGTTTGACTTTAAACTGACGTGTGTTTGAAAGTGCTATCATTTGTAGTTTTTGTGTAATAAAATATTGAAAGTGTTACCGGACTTTTGATATGCCCTGTATATCATTTAGGGTAAGTGTGCCAATTACCATACACTCGCCTAATATTGCACCTTAATTTATTCTAAGCTCACATGATTCTTTGAGATATTTCAAACACAACACAGTTATAGTAACTAATTCTCTACCTTCACAATTAACGTTAACTCCCGCAGATGAATGACTGTAGACTTTAGTATGTAAGTATTTGCCGCCTCTATTATTTACAATTTAAGAAAAAGTTCCGTTATGTGAGGTAATATAACTCTCAACCTTTCAGTGACTGTCTGGTAAATTATTTTTCTAGAAGTCGAGGGCCCGGCCCCAAGAAGTTTTCTCGTAAATATCTTTCCAGTTTTTTTTAAAGTTTCTATATTTAACCAACGTAAGTAAGTATTAATACAATAGTTAAGTATGGCGTACATAATCTTAAGACTTAAAGAGTACCAGTGATTGAAACTTGGGAAATAATTTTGTTTTCTATTTTAAGTTCATCTCTTTCACCCATGAAGAATTGAATGGGTTTGTTGTAGAGATGGGAAAAGTTGTTATTTTCTCGTAACAGTTCCAACTGTTCCAGTTCCATGAAAATACTAGGTTCCAAATAACAGTTCCAAAATAACAGTACCATCATATTTTATATAGCCTACGCCGAAGTTCGCTCCACAGCACCGGATCGAATCCCTCCTCCAGTGTTTTTCCCTTTGTGGCCTGACTCCATGTTGTTACCATAGGATCATTCTGTAGGATCAGAAATTAATTTTTATATTATATATTTAATGTGGAAACTGTACCAAAATAAAACACACCAGGAATGAACGAAACCCCTCCAGAGTCAAGTCCCTAAACAGTTCTGTCATTCTGTGAAGCGTGTGACACAATTTATTTTTGTTAAAACCCTTTAGTCAAAGTAGTTTATGCAAACATTTGGGTAAAAAAAGGCAAAAGTATAAGTCGAGGGCCATGAGAAAGTCCAGAAGTCATACTGACAGTATTGACACCACGAAACCAGTTACGTTATATTTATGCACGACGCCAGTTCAGGATTAAAAGTTGGTATTGATTTTGTCCCTGAAAATTGTTAAAAGTAGCCATATATAGTGACAAAGTCGCTAAATTGATAACACTGCAGCAACGGTTGTCATAATGTAGTTCCATACACGGCCGACTTGATGCTAGCTTCGCTTCATCTTTGAAAGCAAAGGTATCATCAAGTCGGCCGTGTTCCATAACATCGAGTATATTGTAACATGTAACAGCAAGTATTTATAACAGGTACAGTACTACTAGTATGCAATGTAACAGTAATGGTTTGGAACAGGCCGTTACGTTATTTTATAGTCATGACTCATAATGTAGTTCCATAACATCGAGTATTTTTTTGTAACAGGAGTATTTAGTGTAACAGTGGAAGAGCCACGTATTACTAGTACGTAATGTAACAGTGGTATTTAGGAACATGTACGGACGCTAAATGATCACATACTTCCCTGTATGCCATGTGATGCAGTACGATGTCATAATGAGTCGAGATGTGAATTCCTGGAAATGAAATCTTTTCTAATGCTAAATTGAATTCGTAGATCAGGTTTGTTCGAAGCAGGAAATGTAATGTAATTTTAAATTATTTGTAAATTGGTCACGAAATCGAAATGGATCCCAGTGGTAAATAAAACCTAACCTATTCTTCCTCTTCTGCTTAGCTGAAGGTCACAGTAGTGTTCAATTTCTCAAAAAAGCGTAAATAAAAGCTATAATCACTTCGGCCATGCTAAAATTCATATTAATAATGTACCGTCATGAAGAATAATAATATGAAAATTTACCGTTGTATTTTTTTAACAAAAGAACTTCAATAATACAGTCATGTTTCAACAGATTTTAGTTTAATTTCAAGAATGGTGATGAAACTAAAACTTTGGAAATAAAACATAACCTATATATTTTCATCTCCCTTGATAAAATTCACAATGTAGTTACTATAATACAGGCATTATGTTATTTGATAGAATCCTATACTTAATTAACATCAGTTCCAAGATAATGTGTACATTATTTAAAGACTATCTTCGTATCTTTACTATTTATCTTTTACTTTAGTTTCCAACATTTTTTTTTTCAGTACGACGAAAGGATTCCCAATTCTGCTTTCAAACAGTGGCGTCAACTTATATGGGCTCGTGGAATCCGAGCCCACCCAATAATTTATCGTGGTTTGAGATTTATTTAATTTAAGGCTCGTCAAATGTTTGAACCCACCCACTATTTTTCAAAAGTTGGCGTCACTGCTTTCAATAGTACCAAACATGTTCCGTTCTGTGGAACAGGAGTTGTCATAATGTAGTTCCAAAGTGAAACGAGTATTTGTAACCGCAAGTATTTCTTACTAGCTCAGAGCAACACTGTTATTTTGGAACATAGTGTTCCAAGGTGCTGTTACTTTTTGGAACAGTTCCAAACAAGGAACGGTTCCAAAATAACTGTTACGTTATTTTTTCCCCACCTCTAGTTTGTTGACTAAATCCGAATATTTTGTGTTGAGATCTCGAAACCGTCGCGATTCCTTCATAGCCTCATTTCCCAGAACAGTGGTACAAATGGCATAGTAAGGTCGTGGCAATCGGTCATTGTCAGGGCATTGTATGAAACCAAATTTTAATGAATGAAATATTCAATGAATGGGGCTTCGGAAAAAAAGAACATCGTTACCGGTAATGTGTCAAACAGAGTGGCATTGCGCTTTAATGGGCTTCTTTATTCGACCACACTCTAATACGCTAATTATATTTGACCTTAATAACACCTTGTAACTTAATAACACAATTAAAGTACTGCTATTCATTATGTTATTCCAGCTATCGATTTCCAACTAAACATATTCATTTATTCATAGTGTTCTGTCCAAGGGAAGGTATTCCACTACTATCCAAGTATTATCCAGTCATTCTTATTTTCTGCCTTCCTCTTTGTCTCCTCATATGATCCATATATCTTAACGTCGTCTATCATCTGATATCATCTGCCCCGAACTCTTCTCCCGTTCACCATTTCTTCCAGTACATCCTTCAGAAGGCAGTTTCCTCTCAACCAGTGACCCAGCCAATTCCTTTTCCTCTTTCTTATCAGTTTCAGCATCATTCTTTCTCCATACACTCTTTCAAACACATTTTTTTCTTATTCTGTCTGTCCACTTCACATCCTCCATTCTTCTCCATATCCACATGATTCTAGTCGTTTCTCATCACTTCGTCCTAATGTCCATGTTTCTGCTCCATACAATGCTACACTTCACACAAAGTACTTCACTAGTCTCTTCCTTAGTTCTTTCTCCAGATGTCCGCAGAAGATGCTCCTTTTTATATTAAAAGCTTCCTTTCCCATTACCATTCTCCTTTTAATTCCTTGGCCTCATGTTACTGCTTATAGTACCCCAAGTATCTGAATCTGTTCATCTGCTCGACTGCCTCATTTAGAATTCCCAAGTTTACCTTCTTTACTTTTCTTCCTATGACCACAGTCTTCGTCTTGTTGATATTTATCTTCATCCCTTACTGTTCACAGCTGTCATTTACCTCAGTATCATATCCCTTAGTAGCATCTCCTATTCTGCTAACAACGCCATATCAGCAGCAAATCTTATGCACTTTATTCTTCTTCCTCCTACTATCACTCCTACCATGTTATGAAAACAGTTCTTCACTAAATCCCCCAAATAGATGTTGAACATGCTAGGTGATAAAGGTCATCCTTGACGCACTCCTCTCCCTATTTCACTTTCTTCAGACATTTTTTCTCCTATCCTGACTCTGACTCGTTTCATATAATAGTAATATACGTTACAAGAGCGGTATGTTGACGTTTTCATGGTCGAGGAAAAGATTGAAAAAGCGAAACGTAGTTGAGCTTTTTTAATTTCCGAGAACATGAAAACAAACATACCGCTCGTGTATTGTACATTATTTTGTGCGAAGATTGTTTATTACATACCTGAAAGACGAATTTCTAATTAGTTGCAATGAAATCTCCATGTTGGTTTCTGTTTAATGACGCCAACTTCGGAACACCAAAATATCTTTCTTCAACATTGTTGCTGTAAAATATTTTCTGTGTTTACTATACTCCAGCAGGCCGTGATATAAGTCTGTCTTTTTTTTTTTTTTCCCCAGTCTATAAATGCGAACTTAAAACAAACGGTAAGGTTATGTAATGATTTATTTTTCATTTTAATATTTTAACAATATTATTTATATAACATATTGCAGTAATAACATCGGCATCTGGAATCTCGTTGTTTTTTTCACGGCTTTCTTAATGTTACGTGTATCAGGAATGCAATAAGTTTCGTGGAGTAATAGACTTTACTTAATTTTTGCAAATATTTAAAAACAATAATTAACATTGCAATTTAGGTGAAATTGCAGTGGTAAGTTTCCAATTTATAATTATTACTATGTTAAACGTCTGTAAAAATAATATGTTAAAAGCCTAAAGCAGTAAAATGAATGTCGCGCTTAAGCGGTAAGAAGAGGGAAATTGTTATGTGTGTTACGTTGGGAATACTGAATGTGGTATTTCACACTTACCGCGTATTGGTTCTGTGCGGAAAACAAGCAAATACGCATGATCTCGCACAATAGTTAGTGAACAGCCTCCTTTCTTTCCAATCCACGCCAATTTTATTTAGGATCCCCATCAGTTTATTCCCATCCACTCTGTCAAAAGGTACGCAATATTGATTAATACTGTAGCTACGCGCAATAACCTGCAAACCTGAAAGCAGAAACAAAAATTTCTAATAAATTGAACTCATTTCCTGTGTTTTAATGTGTGTTGCTTTGAGGTTAAAATCTCTAAACCAATGCCTTGTAAAAAATCAATAAGTACTGCGTACACGCAAAAGTGCTCCGTGCCTGCATCTGTTGCAATAGTCTAGAACACGCTGAAAATACACTCATGGTTACCGTTTTGTTATCGGTAAAGTAACAAGGTAAAATATTTATAAAAACACAAAATTTAGACATTTAATTATGGTCGAATAAAAACAGTCATTTGCTTCTTTCTGTAATGGTAATTAAGGCGCTAGTATGGGAATTATGAAACTCACTTAGGCTCGTTTAATAAACGTACGTACTTACTTACTTACAAATGCCTTTTAAGGAACCTGAAGGTTTATTGCCGCCCTCACATAAGCCCGCCATCGGTCCCTATCCTGTGCAAGATTAATCCAGTCTCTATCATCATATCCCACCTCCCTCAAATCCATTTTAATATTATCCTCCCATCTACGTCTCGGCCTCCCTAAAGGTCTTTTTCCCTCCGGTCTCCCAACTAACACTCTATATGCATTTCTGGATTCGCCCATACGTGCTACATACCCTGCCCATCTCAAACGTCTGGATTTAATGTTCCTAATTATGTCAGGTGAAGAATACAATGCGTGCAGTTCTGCGTTGTGTAACTTTCTCCATTCTCCTGTAACTTCATCCCGCTTAGCCCCAATATTTTCCTAAGCACCTTATTCTCAAACACCCTTAACCTATGTTCCTCTCTCGGAGTGAGAGTCCAAGTTTCACAACCATACAGAAGAACCGGTCATATAACTGTTTTATAAATTCTAACTTTCAGATTTTTTGACAGCAGACTGGATGATAAGAGCTTCTCAACCGAATAATAACACGCATTTCCCATATTTATTCTGCGTTTAATTTCCTCCCGAGTGTCATTTATATTTGTTACTGTTGCTCCAAGATATTTGAATTTTTCCACCTCTTCGAAGGATAAATCTCCAATTTTTATATTTCCATTTCTTACAATATTCTGGTCACGAGACATAATCATATACTTTGTCTTTTCGGGATTTACTTCCAAACTGATCGCTTTATTTGCTTCAAGTAAAATTTCCGTGTTTTCCCTAATCGTTTGTGTATTTTCTCCTAACATATTCACGTCATCCGCATAGACAAGAAGCTGATGTAACCCGTTCAATTCCAAACCCTGCCTGTTATCCTGAACTTTCCTAATGGCATATTCTAAAGCAAAGTTAAAAAGTAAAGGTGATAGTGCATCTCCCTGCTTTAGCCCGCAGTGAATGGAAAAGCATCAGATAGAAACTGACCTATACGAATAAACGTACTCGCATCTTAATTATTACCATTATTGGCTTGTTGCATAATATACTATAGTTACACCAATAGATAGCCTACAGTAAGTTTCGATGCTATCCTTTAGATATTATGAGAGTATCGATACAGAATATGGTATTCAGTATTGATAACAAGTATAGTTTAAAATGGAGAATCGCAATGTCCCTAATTAGACCAAATATTTTCCTTTCTAAATTTCTGTATTTATTTTCATCCTTTTTGTAAGTGACCACGCATCACATCCGTGGCTTAAGACTGACGTAATTTATGTCCCTTCATGTAACGATGAAATAAATTGAAAATTCGGTGAAAATTTTGCAGAAGAAGGTATATATTCTAAAAGAGTTGTCGGCTTGGGTAGCGTAGTCGGTATAGCGCTGGCTTTTTATGCTCAAGGTTGCGAGTTGGATCCCTTCACAAGTCGATGGTATTTAAGGGCCCTTACACACGAGCGACTTTCAGCCGCCAAGGTCGACTGCAAAAAGCAGTGGGTCTGCCGCCGACATGAGCGGTTCGTCGACGGCAGAAGCAGTCGACATGAGTGACTCTGCAGTCGATACGGGCGTTGTGTGTCGTCGGTTCCGGCGGCAGTCGAACTGCAAAAGGTGTGTTATTATTCACTCGTAATATAATAATGCACGTCGAGGAAGAACTACTTTTATTATTTCTTCTCCGTTCTCGAAAAAGACTTGTTAAACATATAAAATATTGGATACATCGGATTCTCATTCAATAAGCGCATATGGCCAATTTGACTGCCTTTTTCACGAGCTTCGAGCCCATGAAGATCATTTTCTTCACTACTTCATAATGTCAGGGTTATCATTCGATCATCTGTTGGAAAAAATGACAGACGGTGCAGACCTAGGAAACTTTTTTCTGATCTTCTGAAAGGTATGAGAGAAGGAAAGCTAGGAACATACTGCAGACCACCGGCGTCAATCGGTTGAGGTGTTCGCCTGTCGATCCGGAGTTGCACTCGGGCGTGGGTTCGATTCCCGTTTGAACTGATTACCTGTTGGGTTTTTTCTTGGGTTTTCTTCAACCGTAAGCTGAATCCTCGTTCTCATCTCGCCAAATGACATCTCGCTAATGGGACAGTTTCTTTTACACAAATGTAATGAGAGTTATTATATAAAATAAATATACTACCTATCACTACTGTGCAAAGTTTAATGAAAATCTGTTAGATAGGAGAAAAGTTATTAATTTCCTCTAAATGCACCACTTACGAGGGTAGTTTCCCTCAAACGTAACAAGAATTTCTATACAAAACAAATATACTACCTGTAACTACTGTAAAGTTTCATGAAAATCTGTTAAATAGGAGAAAATTTATTAATTTTTCTCTAGATACACTCTCTGTAAAGGGGTAGTTCCCCTTGTACCAACGTAATCAGAGTTTGTATACAAAACAAATATACTATCCGAAACTAATGCACAAAGTTTTATGAAAATTTGTTACATAGGAGAAAAGTTGTTAATTTTCTTTAGGTGCACTCCATAAGGGGTAGTTTCCTTATAAAAGCGTTATCAAAGTTTGAATACAAAACAAATATACTACCTGTATCTACTGTACACAGGTTCATGAATATCTGTTAAATAGGAGAAAAGTTATTAATTTTTTCTAAACGCACCTCCCATAGCTGGTAGTTTCGTTTATACAGGCACAAACGTAATTAGAGTTTGTATACAAAAAAAAAAGTACTAGTTGTAACTACTGTACAAAGTTACATGATAACCTGTTAAATAGGAGAAAATATATTAATTATATCCAGCTAGATTTATGTTTTGAACCATTGCGTGTCGCCGACCTTGGCGGCTAAAAGTCGTCCGTGTGAAAGCAGAACACGCTGCCGCCCGTCGCGGGGACCGACTGCAAGACAGCGGCTGCAGTCGGTCTGCCGTCGGGGTCAGCGCTCGTGTGTAAAGCAACCGGCGTTTTCCATTTAAATACATTACCGACTGCATCCCGCGACAAGCCGCTAAGGTCAACTGCTTTTAGCAGTCGACCTTGGCGGCTAAAAGTCGCTCGTGTGTGAGGGCCCTAAAGCAACCCGTTTTCCATTTAAATACATTACCGACTGCATCCCCACGACAAGCCGCTAAGGTCAACTGCTTTTTGCAGTCGACCTTGGCGGCTAAAAGTCGCTCGTGTGTGTTTAAATGCGACAGACTCATGTCAGTACTGGCATGTAAAAGAACTTCTGCGGGAAAAAATTCCGGCACATCGGCGACGCTGATATAACCCCTGCAGTTGCGAGTGTCGTTAAATAAACCATAATTTAAAATTTAATTTTTCTCGAAGAGTTAAATCGTGATCTCCCATTCCAAACTAGTATTTCGTGCATGTCGTAATGATAGTGATGTTGTATGTTGGTATTTAATTCACAAGACTAAGTTGATGAGCTGATATAGATCTGTTATGGATGTGGCGGCGAAGAGAAAACTAGTGACCCCGCCCAGCCTAGCCCAGAGAAGAGCGCCATGGAGGGCAGGAGGGTGCGCCGGATCCGCCAGCAGGTGTTCGCCGATCGCTATCGCACAACTTTCATCGGTCAGTGTCGAACCAAACGTCACCGCCAGTTTCACTCCGTCGGCAGCTCTTTGCACATAATCACGTGCCGTTATGGCAGTCAACGAACGTGTGGATTTTCATTTTTTTTGTTTTTCATTTTATCAACAGTAATCTCACTAGAGGTTTGGTTTATCTAGACTATTACACTTTTACTACGTCATACTACTTTTGACCAATTAATCGGTACGAAAGGACGTATTTCAACCAATTATGGCTGCTTATCGCACAATTTTATCGCGTCCCTAGCATTTGTTTAATTTTATCGCGTCCCTAGCATTTCTTCTTTGTTTGCCAACATTTGAAACTGCGCTGATCTGGACGTCAAAAAAAAAAAATATATATATATATATATATATATATATATATATATATATATATATATAATACAAACCACTCCAGTCGATGCACAGCAGTTTCAAATATGACTCGCATTGGCATTCAAGAACAAGAATTAATAAAAATCACTGATCATACCTATGCGCCTTCTGAAATCCTATTTACAAATAAATGAAGAGCACCATTCGGAAATCCTGAATAAGTTGAATACACCATGTAGGCCTAAATCAACGAGTTCCACTTCTATTACGCACACGTCCAATATAACATCAATTGAACCACCAACCACATTCAAGTTTGAAAATCGTACATTCAATAATTATTCCTTTTAAAATTATTCATGTTTATTTTTTATGTCATCATCCCTAATTAAAACTTTTCTAGCACTTGTGTATATATTATTTAGGTTATGTTATAGCTTCTGCTATATGATATTATGGATAGTCACGTATCAGAGATTGTTTAATATTAAGATTTATTGAAAATCATCTGTCAAGTGACGTTGATTACTGGGATTCGGATAATTGAAGTGGAATGCAACTGTTTTAATAAAAATGAAACTGAATCAACAAAGCCTTTTTGACTAGTAACACTGCCATCGTGATATAGATCGAGAACTTCTCGACGAGAAGTCATTGCTAGTAATCATAACTCACTACTGCCATCTACCATGCATCTAGCGTAATATTTGTAATGTTGAGATGGTACAATAATACATTTGAAGACAGTTGTATTTTCGTATGTGAATTAATATCTTATTGTATTGGACTACTTCGTTATTTTTAATCTTTATACACTTTCTTCTAATCGTGTAATAGTCAATTTAATCCCACTCGAGTTTTGATTTTCTGTAGATAAATCAAAACCTCTAGTGAGATTACTGTTGAGAAAATCAAAATACGGGTGGGATTTAATTGACTATTACACGATTAGAAGAAAGTATATAAAGATTAGAAGTAACGAAGTACTCCAATACAATAAAATATTAATTGACTTACGAAAATACAACTGTCTTGAAATGTATTATTGTACCATCTCAACATTACAAATATTACGCTAGATGGCAGTAGTGTGTTATGTTTAGATGTTTTCTTGTCATCAGTTGTGCCAACTATGGAATCTTCATTGAGCTCTGTGGACGGTTACTAGTCAAGAAGCCTTTGTTTGTTTCATTTTTATTAAAACAGTTGCATTCCACTTCAGTTATCCGGATCCCAGTAATCAACGTCACTTGACAGATGATTTTCAATAAATCTTAGTATTAAACAATCTCTGATACGTAACTATCCATAATATTATGTAGCAGAAGCTGTAACATAACCTAAATAATATAAACAAGTGTTAGAAAAGTTTTAATTAGGGATGGTGAAATAAACAAGAAAAGTTTTAATTAAAGATGATGAAATAAAAAATAAACATGAGTAATTTTAATAGGAACATTTATTGAATGTACGATTTTCAAATTTGAATGTTTTAGTGGTTGCTGGTTCAGTTGATGTTATATTGACGTGTGCTTAAAAGAAGTGAACTCGTTGATGTACATGATATATCCCTCAACTTATTCAGGATTTCCGAATGGTGCTCTTCATTTATTTGTAAATAGGGTTTCAGGGAAGATGCATAGCTATGACCAGTGATCTTTATTAATTCTTGTTCTTGAATGCCAATGCGAGTCATATTTGAAACTGCTGTGCATCGACTGGAGTGGTTTGTAATGTTCTGTTTTTTTTTCTTTTACGTCCAGACAAGTGCAGTTTGAAATGTTGGCAAACAAAGAAACAAATGCTAGGGTAGTGATAAAAATAAACAAATGCTAATGAAGCGATAAAATTAAACAAATGCTAGGGACGCGATAAAATTGTGCGATAAGCAGCCATGATTGGTTGAAAAGACGTCCATTCGTAGCGTTTTATTGGTCAAAAGTAGTATGACGTAGTAAAAGTGTAATAGTCTATGTAAATATTACAGCAGCGTTTGTAGCTCAATTGGCATAGCGCTGTCCTACGACCATCCGAGATTGACTGAGCCACATGTCAGATAGAGCAGTGGTATTCAACCGGGGTATGCGAAGACTTTATAGGCGGGGTACGTAAGATTAAAAAAAAAAAGACATAACGTTTCATGAATGATCAGAGCTAATGATTGGATTACAAATTCGTTTTCCACCACTTCATCTGAATTTTCCCTAAAATTGAAAGAAAGTTTGCTAGAAATATCCGTAAATAGTGCACTAAAAATAAAATTCGAAAACTTGACAATTTGTGACTATTGGTGTTATGCTCACAAAGAGTAGGGCTATATGGCCATTGCACACCCTTTGCCATTCCCCCTCTACTTATTTGTGTGAGCAGAGTTTCTCTGCATTGACATCAATTAAAATGAAGGACATAAATCACTTGAATTCCGAATCATCTCTGATTCTCGCACACACGAAGGTTCGACCAAGAATGGAGGAGCTGACGTGCAGGAAACATTAGGCATCTCATTAACAGGACAGAACCACTTAAGTTAATAATATAATAAGATATTCCATATGATATCTGTAACGTTGTTTCTTTAATTAGTTACTTAAGAAACCAGGTGATTTAATAATTTATAAATTGTTCTGTAGTAATGTCACGAGAGGTCTGAGATCTGCCGATAAATCCACGAGCGAAGCGAGTGATATTTATTAGGACTATTTCGTGAATAAAATAAAAATATAAATAATATATCCCTAAAATTCGATCACAAAATGTTAATAATTGTATACAGGATGTTTAAAAAATACGGGGCATAATTTCAGATATGTATTTCCCACATGTAGACAGTCAAAATAGTTCATTACAACATGTGTCCGGAAATGCTTCATTTCCGAGTTATGGCCTTCACAACATTGAAATTCACCAGAACGTTTTTCTTTCCGCAGGTCGTTGTCATTACAGAAGATGTTCAAAATGTCCACCTCCTACTTGAATACAGACCTCACATCGATGTCTCATTGACCTGCGAACACGATCCTAAACTCCAGGAGTATTGCGTATGTCCTCAGAACATGCCACAATTCGATTCCGAAGGGATTCCAAATCAGGAACCGGAGACGAATAAACCAATGATTTTAAATGGCCCCACAAGTAGAAATCGAGAGGGTTCAGATCAGGTGAGCGTGGAGGCCAAGCAATTGGGCCACCTCTACCTATCCATCGATCAGGAAACCTTCGATCCAAGTACCTACACAACACTGAATGTAACCTTCGCCTCGGAATGAACTGTCAGAGTGCTCTCTTAATGTCTCCTTTGACGGCAACGACCTGCGGAAAGAAAAACTTTCCGGTGAATTTCAATGTTGTGAAGGCCGTAACTCGGAAATAAAGCATTTCCGGACACATGTTGTAATGAACTATTTTGATTGTCTACATGTGGGAAATACATGCCTGAAATTATGCCCCGTATTTTTGAAACACCCTGTATTTACGAGTACTTAACCTATTCAGACATTGTGAAGTTGAAATAGATGAATATCGATTACTGCAATAAAGAAATTCGATGTTATTATTCAGTAATGCCAATTGCGAAAAGCGAAATACAAGATTTTGTGTCTATATGGTGCGCCGTTTTGAACGTCGTCTTCACTGCGTAAATATATTAATTAATTTTAAATATTAATCTTGGATTCATTGCTTTAAAGTTGAAAGATAAGTTTAACCGTGTAGTTGCATCTTAATGTATTCATGATCATCAATTTACGGGGAAACAGTTGGCGACAACGACTAAACAAAAGAACGACCATGCGATAAATTGATAGCGATAAATGTAGCTGCAAAAATTATCGCATATTGTGACTGTGATTGGTTGGAATTCAAAATTTCATTACACTTCATTGGTCGAAAATGGAATGACGTCATATAAACGAAATAGTCAGTTTAATTCGATGGTGTTTGGGTAAAGGGAAATCAGCCGTAAAATGAGTTTCGAGTTAAATGAAAATTAAACATCGGTCTCTTATTGTATTGCAAACAATTTTTACACAAAATATAAAACACATCAGATGCTAGTCTTCTTTTGTTTCTTGCACGCTTACTTGTAGAATTAAACATCTGTATTTCCCCTGGAGGGGGGGGAACATTTGCACAAAAAATGACAACCCCCTTTACCCGAACACCATCGAATTAAGTTCAGATATACTTATGTATAATTTGAATTAACAACTTTGGAAAAGTATCTCTAGTGGTACAGGAAGAAAAAGATTGAATACCACTGAACTCATAGGATACCAGTTCTTTCCCAGGGGTAAAAGGCGGTCGAAATTGGTGTCAATGACACCACCTCATTCTAGTGCCGTGGTTAAGAAAGTATGAAGCTCTATCTACATGTCCCTCAAGCGCCTTTGTGGCATATATAGGGGATATATTTACCAGGGGCGAAGCTGAAGGGTAATCTGTGAGCCTTAGATTACCCATTGGATTTTGAAGAAATAAGCGCATTTAGGTATATTTTCCCGTTTTCATTGGTATAGGTAAATGAAATCTCTAGTTACGGAAGGATTGACGCCAGCTCCTCGGCGCGGAACCAGCACGTAACTACATTGTGGCTACTCGCTGATACTGCTTCAAAACAGGCTCACGGCAGCAGCGAGAGAAAGCATAAGCGCATGCGCCAAGCGGAGCGCTTGCATACGTCACTAATGCTAGACAGCTCTGTGAAGAGCCTAGACTCAGCAGCACCAATCTCAGAGTCTGCTTCTGCTACAAACGTCCCGAAATTCAGCTACAAATACCAAAATGAAGCCACACACATTCAGAGAGTAATAAACAGAATCCACGACTTGTGCTATAGTTACAATGTTGGAAGGCGGATGTGTTGGAAATGTCATTCATTAATTTAGGGTCAGTTCATTTTTGTTGCATAGGCGACTCCCAATAAAGACACTGTCAGGTGTCGGCGAATTCATGAATCCAAGAATTGATGGTTAAAACAATGGGCGCTATTCACATAACAGGAAAAGAAAACTGAAAATACTAAAGCTTTCCTTGCCATAAATAATGGTCGCTGTGTCCGGAATTCAGTCGTACCTTAAATTTTCTGTTATGTTTTCGTAATTTTTTGCGGAAGCGAGAAACTTCTTATGGCTATTAGAGTGTGAGAAAATAAAATTTGATAGAAGAACGTGTTTATACATAAAATTGAGAGTATTCACAAATAGTAATTCGATCGAATCTCATTCGGCTACATTTTGCCATTGGACTATATAGCTAAAAGCTACGTTTACCGAAATCGGCCACGGTTGGCAACGCTGCAGTCTGTCAGTTTGTGAGAAATAATAGGGCGGTATTCATTTTTCGTCGGTCTGTTTCCGTGAAGTGCAGATGGGTTCATTATTATCATGTATCATTCATTATCCGCTTACGTTTTTATTCAAATAATCACCTGTGGATTCGGTATTTCGGTACTACGAATACACTTATAGTATAGAATTCGAATTAGATTAACTACTAAAACGAATGTGAAATTGAAAATATATTTAACGGTTGGTAAAGAATACTACGTGAAAACGAACTTTTTCTGACACATTTCGACGCAGGAGCATGACTATTGGTTAGCAGCAGCGTCTTTAAATAACGACGCGGTGGTGAAGTGACAGCGGTATTCCAGTGCATGTTTGTGAGTTTAAAAACATGGATCACAAACGTTTATTCTGACCAAACAAAGCATTTGCCTGCAGGTTTTTTGCTGAAATATTTTTTAACAATGGCCTAGAAAAAAATCTATCAAGAAACAGTGCGGCTCATAAGACTGATTCTCATCTTCCCTTATATGCTGCGTCGAGTGAACGAAGTATGAGTGCATTGAAGAGAGTTAAGACATTTTTGGGGAGGTTGTAAGCCCTATCCTCGCAGTGTTAAATTTAGCAACTTCAGGTACACTTATCTCAGAAACTATTCAATCTACATCTATGAAAATTTGCACACCTGTAGTTGTGATCTTCCTTAACCTGCCGACTTTTTCTTAATTTATTAGTTCAGCTAAAAACCAAAAAATGTTAATTTTGATAAATATCAGCTTACAATCTCCCCTTAGGAACTCCATGTCAGATTCTAGACTGAGCAATTTGAGTACTCTGGCTATTGAGAAGGGTTTGTTAAACAGTCTTTTTAGGGATGACATCTTCAAAGAACGCATCATCGACATCTATGCAGAGCAAAAACACCCCGACTGGAGTTTATCTACAAAAAAAAAAAAAAAAAAAAAAATATATATGTATATGTATATAACTTTAGAATACCCAGTTGCATGAATGTAGCTTCGCCACTGATATTTACCTGTCTTATGAGTAAAGTCCGTATTCTTAGTCCCACAACATTGGAATGAGTATAAGTGTGCAATGGAGTATACAATACGGCATGTGCCCTACAGTACAGACTCTGCTCACAATCATAACTAGACTTCGTGGAATTTCCACGAGAATCGCAAGGTTTACTGCGCAAGCGGCATAGACTGTATGAGAAGGGGGCGTGCAAAGGATGGAGTTTGCTTCTAATGTAAACACTGAAAAGTATACTGCTGTTACAGTAAAACCTGTGTCCTGCATTCAAGAAATATAATGAATGATCATTGAAATAGGAAATGTCTAAACATGTAAATACACAATTATTTTATAGTGGGATATATTAACTGTTAACTACTCGCATCGTCCTTGAATATGTGCATTTGTGAAGAGTTACGTACATTTTGAACGACTGCAAAGTAACCTCCTCCGATGGTCACTTAAACAGTTTTTATTGTAGGAAAATGTACGGTCAAGATCACACGATGTAATAGGTGCATATTTGAAGAACGGAAAGTCACTACTTTTTAGTACACCAACTTCAGACGTTTTGTCGTGACCTGATGGTACGAAGTTGTGAATAGGCAGAATTTTTAGCAATAATATTTTTCAACTTACATTTCACTTTTTCTGAAATTAGTGAATTGTTATTTTGGATAACGGGTTTTGATACTTTATCCACTACATTAAGGGCTTCTGGGAGTTGTAGTTTAGACGATTCTAACAGGATGATGCTTTTGGACACGATTTTAAAATTAGAATCAATGAACAGAATATCTTCCAATAGCTGTTCAGAAAGCAATGATTTTACAGCTGCAACAGCGGAGCTGTCTGTGCTATCAATGCATCAATTACCTCCATTATTTTGCCGTAATGTTCTGCATAATAATGAACAGCATCCAACCACGTTCCCCAACGGGTCAAGACTGGCTGCGGGGTAAGGCTATTCCAGGGGCAATTATTTGGAACTGCAACACTCTCATTGTAGTATGTTTGATTGAATTCTTGTCTGCACTGAACAAATGTTAAGCTTTTATTATTCCAACCACAGTAATGCAAAAACAAGTGCTTACATAGGTATACTTTAGCTGTAGCTGCTCTATCTATTTGGATCGCTCACAACTCTTAACATGAACTGCTTATACTACGAGACCGGGCGGTCGCTCACCTCCTCTATACTACCGTACATCGGCAACCTGATTACCTGCTGCGTGTGGCAATTCAACGAAGTATAATAATAACAAATAACGTGCACTGCAGGATCGCTCTACAACAGGCTCCTTACTCCTAAACAAGTATATAACTTGAGTTTAGCAATGTTTGTGAGATTGTGCACTACTAGTTGACATAAAGATGCCCAAAGGAATTGCGAAAAGTACAGAAGGATGAAAATGCTTCTTTTTCTATTAAAAGCTTCCTTTGCCATTGCTATTCTGCTTCTGACTTCTTGGCAGCAGCTCATGTTACTGCTTATAGTACACCCCAAGTATGTGAAGCTGTCCACTTCCTCTACTGCCTGATTTAGAATTCGCAAGTTTACCTTCTTTCTTTTTCTTCCTATGACCATGGTCTTCGTCTTGTTTGCATTTAACTTCATCCCTTACTGCTCACAGCTGTCATTTAGCTCCAGTAGCATCTCCTTAGTACCATCTCCTCTTCTGCTAACAACGGCATATCAGAAAATCTTATACACTTTATTCTTCTTCCTCCTACTATCACTACTTCTGTGTTCTGAAAACAGTTCTTCACTAAATCCTCCAAGTAGATGTTGAACAGGGTAGGTGATAAAGGGCATCCTTGTCGTACTCTTCTTCCTATTTCACTTCTTTCTGACATTTCTTCTCCTATCCTGACTTTGACTTGTTTCATATAAAGGTTACTGAAGAGCCTTCTCTCTGTCAATCCACACCAATTTTCTTTAGAATCACTATCAGTTTATTCCAATCCACTCTGTGTAAATGACGACATAATTGTGTGTAATTTATGTAATACTGATACGATCTATTGTAAAAGGTGTACCTATTTACAGCAGCACTGTAATTCCAAAATATATACATATATAAACTATTTGAAGTTCACAGAAGTGAGTCTGACGATCAGTCTTTGACTAGCAGTGTATGGCGATATTCCTTCCCACAAAGTTGAGGACAAGCACTTTGAAAACTACTGAAAAGTACACTCGTACACAAGAGCAGTATCTGTGTTGCAGTAGTAACGGTATTTTAAATTAAATTTTAACGCAAAGATTACTATAAACATTTAATTAAGAACAGTATCTATGAAACAGTAACATTCAAAGTTATAATTTCACAGTAAAGACTATGTTTTTTTTTTAATACACAACACAGTCCTACTCTTAAAATAATTTTCTCATGTGTGCTTGTTTTTCTTGATGTTGGCGTCGTCTGTTTCCATCGTACAGCACCACACGTTACTACTCTTCTTCAAGTCATTGACTCATTGCACAAACTCCGAACGCACTTAAGTTTAAAGTTTAAGGACTAAGATTCCAGTCTTTACGTAAGACTTAAAGGAAAGGCTACAATAATGATTGAAAAGACTTATTGGCAAGACACTAAACTCGCATTCAGGGGTTTCCAGGCTCATATACCATAATCAAGGGATGAGGCGATATTAGCTCCCAATCATGGTAGAAGAGCTCGACCTTGATCACGAGCGCATAGCGCATCCACTGTAACGTAGACAACAGGGATGTACATGCACATGCAGCGAATAAAGGCAGCAATTATTACAATAACTTGCGTTACTAAATTTCTGGCTATGTAATAGGGCAAATTACTCAGTTATTTAATATACATGTACATATATAAACAAATCGCAAAGGGAAGAGTTTTTAGTAAAAAAGAGAAATAGGAAAAGTTAATTGTATGTAAGCCATTTTATTGTTAAAAGCAATTATTTATTATGTAAATACTTCACTTCATTGGTTAGGAGAAACTAATAGGGTCTACCTGCTCGACGTGTGTGATCTTGAATACTTTTGAGTATTTGTTGAAAAACTAATAATGGCAATATTGAATGAAATAGAGTATATTGATTGTGTGATTGTGAAAATGTAGTCCTTACTCTCTCCAGTCGTGATTATGTAATGAGTTTTCTTAGAGTGATTTGTGAGATGCACGTAACACGAAAAAACAAATTGATTAAATAAAGATATTGAGAGCCATCGTAATTTTTGGGGTCAATCATTTAAGGGGATATGTATGACTTTTAAAACTTCCACAATTTCGGACAAAATTTGTGAATTTTAAACTATATAAACAGATCTATAATAATATCATCTGTATAAAATTTGGTGCAATTAGGTCTAATAGTTTTGAAATTATATTTTTAATTATATTTTATATTGACGTTACTAAAAAAGCTCCTTGCATCAAAGTTTTCAAAATGTTTAGTTCATATTTGCTAAAAATCCTGAAAATAGTTATTGGAATAAAAGTGAATTAGCATTTTGAGTTTAGTAATAGTATAAGTTAAAGTGCAATCAAAGATAAAATATTATTTCTAAATTAAAGAAACACGTAGTCTAATAAAGGTAAATATCCAGAAACAAGCAACAAATAAAACATCAACAATACATTTAAAATAAAGAAATAAAAGGAATCTGGATACTATCTACTGACCCAAATGTAAATTAATTTACCTTCGATGTCAATTCCGAAATGAATTTATTTCTCTCTTCTCCTGAATAATGCCTATATTTTTTTCATGTTGCGTCTCATAATGCCGTTTTATGTTGCTTTTCTTGCAAATGATAGTTTTATTACACAACAAACACTGGACTTCATCACCATGTTCGAAGCATAAATATTGTATCTTCCACTCTTCCTTGAAAGCTTTAAGCTCTTCCGTTCCGTCATGATGCGCTGTGTTCTAAGATCTGTACATCCTTTAGCAATGTTTACAGATAAAAGAGCTCCGCGCGCGCGCAGCGGGCATAAAATAGCTCTCGCTCGCAATTATTAGTCCCCATCGCAAGACTGCCATAATCTTTCAATCACATCGTGATACCTTAGTGGTTCTCTTGGTCATAAATACTGTAATTAGGAACTGAGTTAAATATGCATTTGTTTCCATTTTTACTACAAAACAAAAGCTACAGATATTCTAATTCGCAAAACCTGAATACATAGTTGTACACACTGGCTATGTTTGAAGTATGTTCTGTTATGGCTCTAATGGCAATATATGAATGGAGCGATTCATGAACTTACCGCCAAATAGGCCAATATGACGATAGATGGTAACACGTCAGAAGTACATGTGTGGGGACTGACCGGTAGAGGGCAGCAAAATAGAAATCAAAATGTAGCTTACCATTCCCAACGGACAGTCACGGTATGAGCTCCCAGTTGAAGCAACTAAAATGAACCTAAAGTAGTATAGAAAACATAGTAGCAAGACAAATAACGTCTATGAACCTATGATAATTCTGATTTTTATGGGATAAAAATCTGCTTTCAGGAATGTTAGTCCAAACATTTTCGTCCAATACAACATTTCGTCCAAATTTATATGACCAGCACATTACGTCCAATGGAATAAGTCCATAGCATTTCATCCAATAGTGAATTTCGTCCAGAAATTTTTAGTTCACAAACATTTAGTCCAATATACATATTGTATAATCGTGATTGATTTTGGATTTTCAGTTACTAGAAGCACATTTTAAACAGATGCCAGCAATAGAATACCAAATAATGGAAAATGAAAAAATAGACAGGTGTTGCTAGGGAAATGCATACTTTAGTTTTACTTGAAATTATCAGGTACGGATCCCAAAGTAATTACTTGAAAAAGTAACAAACCATTCATAAAAGACGGTTAGTGTTATCAACACCACTCTTAAAATAAACATCGAACCAAGAAATATTGGCGATGTGGGAATCCGACAAACTGTAAAGCACGTTGTATTACAAATGTAGATTTTCAAAATATAATTATATATAAAATTAATCTTGCTGCGCATCTTCATCTACCTGATGGTGCTGCAATGCAAGCAAAGGAAGTTGTCCAAAAAGAATAAAGCAGATAGCTAGCAGATCAAATGAAGCTCCGATGAAGTAATGAGGGAGGGTATGGAAGGGTGCAGAATGAGGAGGTTTTGGTAAAATTGCTACACAGACAAAATGTGAAAAGAATAATTAACTTAAGCAAAATCGAGACAGGCCGGCAATACCGCGGTCGATACTAGAAGTTAACATTAATCATCCATACAATTTGACTAATGCCCACGTGCATCAACGTCGGTTAGTGTAACTACCAGTTACAATTGTCACCTAACCCCTGGTTAAGCATTTTTACAGTGGATCGACTTCGGTTATGACTTAAATAGGAGGTTAACCACAGTAATCTCTAACCGGCCATATTCGAGCGGTTAAAAGAGATAACCAGTGATTAGTAGACCAACTAAAGCAAAATGGCGGCCAGAGCCACAGATGTTTATTTCGAAGACGATTATTATTGTACAGTACTTGAATTACTTGTATAGAGCGTGAGCGTGAAGTTTCTATAGTGGAAAGAGAGATTCTTACGAGGAATTAGGTGACAGAAAAATTCAGGAGGGATTTCGTTTATCACACTCTACAAATGGATCACTTGAAATAACACAAAAGTCATATTTCTCCTATGGTTCGGCTGCTTGTATTACGATTCTATGTAACTGATATTTTCTGTATTTTAAGAGGGAATACTCGAATGTCTCTTTCTCTATGTCACTGGCTGAACAAAGAGAGGTTATTTATGGATCTTAGGATAATGAACAGTTCCCTCGTGTAAATGAGGTGATTGGTCGTATACACACTCCTATTAATCTTCTGCATCCTTTTTCTTTATAGATATTCCATCTTTTGATATAATATATTTAAATTCTAGTAATTAAGTCTAGCGACACTTCAACCAAACATTGGGATATAATCATTTTTGCATTCAATTTTCTATTTTGTACGATTTTAACCTAACAACAAAGAAATGCAACTCGCATATATAACAGCGCCCAAAGGCAAACAAATGCAAAGCGAAAATGTAGGACACGTTCATTTCGATGTAGAACGGAGTGAGCGCAGTCATTTTTAGACGTTGACTATTATCTTTACAGCGGTATGGATGCTTTCCTTTAGTCATTTTGTAGTAACAGTACACCAGCATAGACTTTACTCTGGTTAAATGAGGTGTCAGCTAGCCATGTTTAAGTAATCTGTGATTATGAATGGTGCACACAAATTACATTTTAACCACTGTTACTTTTTAACCGTCGTTTCATAATCTACGATTACTGCGTTTTTAACCGATGTTGATACACTTCGCCATAAATCTAATACGCAGTTATTTTGCATGATAGTGGAAGAGATAACCCAGACAGGTTACTGATATTTTCAATTGAAAGCAACTTGCGATTACTTGCAGCAAGCGACACTCTTCTATAGGACGGCACAGTGTGTTCACAGTACACGGTATTTATATGGGGCATGAGTTTCCTATGGTGTATGCACAATCTACAAATATATCACAAGCCGCAAGTCACTTTACAGAGAACTGAAGAATTTTCGACACGAAACAACTTTGAGTTGTACAACTTGGAGTTGTACTCCCACGTTGTGACCTTGAAATTGCGTATATGACTCATATTATTTCATAGAGCCCAGACCGTTTCCGTAAATGTAAGCTATACGAGAAATATTCGTGTGCCAAATAGACCGGTTCTGATTTTAGTAAACCAGTTGAGGAACTCGATCTGTCTCTCCTAATAAACCTGTTACTGATGCTTGACACAATGACCTTGATATTCAATTCTGAGTACTATGAGAGGGTGGCCCAATGAAGGAAACTAATTGCTTGTATTATGTGTCTATCTTCCGTTTGCATGTTAGCGGTTGACTACAAATCCAGTGGACTGAGATTAGATTCCCGGCAGGAAAATGGAGATTATTTCCCTTATTTTTATTTGTGTGGTATTACCACATTATAGTATATACAGTTGCGAAGCTTGGGATGACTTTTTGCATTTCTCGCGTTAGTTGCTAGCCGCTTAGAGCGCTGTGAGTACTAGGAACAATAGACTGTGTCACTGCCATCGTGATTTAATATAGGAGACCATGTGACTCGCTTAACCCGATCACGGAGGGTGGCGTTTCAACCATATAAATTAGTTGGAATGCATAAAGAGTAACATATATTTCTCTAAAATGTAGTGTAATTGCATTAATAAATTTAAAACAATGATTATGAGACATTCCAGATATAATTCACTTGCGAGTTAAGGTGTAATATTATTTTTGGTGTGAAAATTACGTTTTTCGTATGTGTAATACCTGACTTTATTTCGATTAAATATTGCGAAATTCTTGTACATTCATTTATGCACGATTCAATAATTTTCAGTTGCACTGCACGAATATTTAGATACGTTGAAATTATAGGTTATGTTTACTGTACCAGTAGTCTCCAATGCTCTGTCACTACATAAATGTATGTTATGTCATATGGATATTATAGGTTATGTTTACTATATTTAACTTATATTCCTAAATTCGCAATTATACATTATAATTAAACATAATGTCATGTATGACACCCAATGTCTGTATTTTAATACTACAATTGAGTACTGAATTATTGTATTTATCTACTACCTAAGAGACGAAGTAACACAATCGTACGTACACTAATTTCATAGGAGTGGTATGGTAAATTTTCTGTCTACAATCAAGGAAGGTAGATGTGCTAAATTAAAATCACAATATAAAATCGTTTTTTTAAACCTCAAAATAGCTTCCATTCTAAACTTTAAATGTTGACGCGAACAGATTATGTTAACATGTAAAATTCTCTTCACATTAAAATAACACAGTTTTCTAATTATGTCTGAAAGATATAATGCAACAAGAAGTAAACGGAACTTAATGGACACATTACACTAAATAAAACTTAGCAATGATACAGAATAAAGTTATAATATAATATTTCATTGAGTTCCATACACTGAAATAGAAAACCCGAACATACATTATCGTCTGCTCGGGAAAGGGTCTGTGCTGAGGCGATATTAGCGATCCTGGTGGTCAGCAACTATCTATGTATGCATATTTATTAAGTATTGAGTTTCGCAACTGTATATACTAAGCTGTGATATTACGTAATTCAGTGATGTCAACGAGAGCGCAAGCGTGCTCACCGTTGGAGAGCACACAGATACAAGTCACTGGTGAACACAACAGTTGAATCAGGGATTGCTGAAATAGCACATGCCACTATTTGTGGCGAAATGAGTTTATTGGAGTTTCATGGACTGTTGATATAGGGCTATCATTCCATGCAGAGACCTCATATGTCAGTAAAGCCGTCTCACATTTGGAGACCTGTGAAATCCTGGAAGCATACAGAAACAACTCATATCAAAGACATGTGCCGACACATTGGTTCCGATTCCAGATGACAGATATCTAAGACATAAGGATACAAAAATTGATCCCACTCAATAACAATGTCTCAATTCTGGTGGTGAATACGTCGAAAAATAACTCAACAATTGCTATACCTGTTCCAATAAAACTTTCCATGAAATTTTGTTCTCTTTCTGTAAACGGCCCCAGGGAAACTTATTTTTTATGGCCTTCGTAATTGCGCTCGAGTGGCCAAAATTTGTGTAAGCACTTCTTTTGACATTATTAAAATGATGTAAGAAAAAATATTAATTTTATTTTCTGTCCCCAAGAGAATGTTTATTTGTAAGTACAAAGGAGAATACTATATTTACCTTCTTCATTGGCATATCCAGACAATATCGTGTCACTTCAAAGAGAGAAGCTTGGTGATATACGCAAACTAATGCATTACATATTACATGAATATTAAAAGTTTTACAATAATATTCTTCAGTGGCCTATTGTGGAAAAATAACTTCATTTATATGCCGAACTTATGTATTAAGTACACAGTAGACCTATGCATATATTATGTCTCTAATTTGGCAAATAAACTTTAGTTGAACTGAAATTATTATACTACAATTTTGATTCCTTCAAGAAACAGCACATGTCAAGCTAATATATATTCTTAGACCGCGGGAGTGCGGGCCCTATACGGCGATTGCGGTTGAGTATGCAGATGGGTATAGAGTATGACGTGAATCTCTCTCGCCTTTCGCCGTACTGTTCCGTGCATCGAACCCGAAACATTCAGAGTGTGTTTAACTGTCATACTGAAGAGTTGCGTGTGTGAAATGACGTACGTTACAATGCCTAAAACAACTCGTTCACGAAGTGCAATACTAAATAATTTAGTGGAACAATTAGGACGCGATACATTTAGGCTATTATAGAAGGAGAAAGTGTTGTATGTGCCGTGTGTAATTTCAGATTATTACGAACTAAGAAGTACTATTTTGAAAGACACTGTAATAGTAAAACACACAAGGAAAATGTTGAACGCAATTCAAACAAAAACCAATCGAGTTCAAATAGTGGGTCACAATTCAATATAGTTTTATGTAACATGGTACACACAAACATTCCATTCAGAACTTTGGACAATCCCCACTTTAGATCATTTCTAGTAAAATACACAAAACAGTATAATCTAGAAGCAACAATACGTAAAGAATATTTACCAATTTCGTACCAGAATACGATTGCCAAAATTCGAGAAAGCGTGAACGATCAGAAAATATATGGGTTTCAGTTGATGAGTCTACAGACGTCAGTGGTAGATATGTGGCAAATGTGGTGGTCGGTATACTTTCCGAGAACTGTGTAGGGAAGAAATTTGTGCTAACTTCAGAGAAACTGGAAAAGGTAAACCATGCAACTATTGTCCAAGTTTTTATAAGGCTTTTATGGCCGGAAAGGATTAAATATAATAATTCACTTCTTTTTGTCACTGATGCAGCTCCATATATTATTAAGGCTGCAAAACGACTTAAGGAGCGGTATTCCAACATGGTGCATTTAACTTGTCTGGCGCACGGACTGCAAAATTCCGTCGACATCGCATCAATTAGATAAGTACGAAATGTATGATTATTGTATGTATGCAATTCATATACTCAAGACTGTACGTCTGAAGCACGCACAGTCAGTTGCTTACCTGAGAGTTCATTACACTCGCCACGGAACGCTCCAGTCATACTTAACTTGACGGTAAAAGGCCCGCACTCCCGCGGTTTATATATTACATATTATATAGTGATTTATTTCAATAACAATTCATTAGAGTCCAATAAATTTGGTATAAAAAGACACATCTATTAGGCTTCTGTCTGAAGAAGTCAGTACTATAACCATTGACGCGGTCTACCTCCAGCAATACCTGGCGACGTTGCGGTACTACATTTTAAGATATACTTGGTGTCGATATTGAACCCCATACTGCTTCACTCACACCCAAAAACTTTTCTCAGCCATGATTTCCGTCCACACATCCTCCTTGCAGAAATAACTCCACAATTTACCTGTAGGAGGAGGCATTTTAGGTGCTTAGGCTATTCACAACACAACAACTTACTGTGGTTAAGGCTAAAATTCTCAAAATCGGACGAAATTGGATACCTTTCTCTAATTATGTTGCAAAAATGTATAATCAAAATTTGTTTGAAAAGGCGGCTAGATTATCCAACAAATTTGATCCATTCCGAATTGAATGTTTTTAGAATTGACCAAATTTATAAATACTCTTTAATGAAATTCTATCATAAAAATAGAATGAAATTTGTAGCTCAGCCACATGCTCATAATACGAGACGAAATGAAATTCTTAAATTAGTTGAATCTAAATGTTTCACATCTGCTGCTTTACTACGCAGTACAAATTATGGTCCACGGCTATATAATTCGATAATAAAATTTAATCCAGAATTGACTACTTCAAGCATTGAAATTTTCAGATCCAGAATTAAAGAATTATATGACCGACTTTCCTGTTTTGTATGTACCATGCATTGTAAAACAAGTTTATTTCTATCCTAAGTATATTTTTTCTATTTTATCTTTGTTACTATATCAACATGACCTGTACTCATAATTATTATACTAATAATAATTTAATATTAAGCCATCACCAATCTCAACATTGTCTCTTTTTACACTCAGTTATTACTAGTATTATTACTAACTTTATTATTATTATTATTATCATCATGTTTATGTGACTTTTTTTCTTAAGTATTTTGTCTACAAAGTACGTATATTTATGTATTTTTCTATCTACTCTTCTTAAGAATGTGATCTTAGTGCAAGAATTTTAAATTTTATTTTAGAAACAGTAGAGATTTCTATTTTTGTGAATTACCGGTATGTACAATCTGTGTAATCAGAATCTTAAATTTTAATTCAGAAAAAAATAGGTATGTTTGGTGAACAATGTAAAATTGTATGTCATTTTCAAGTCTTTCTATTAAAACGGAACTGTCCCCGAACACGAGTTTTGCTCTTTCGGTGCACTTTCATGTAGCGTTTTTTTATGTATATGTTATTATTAAATAAATCTAAGTATTTATTTAAACTAATATTAACTCTTTGCTAGATATATCTACTGATATAATTGTTTTCGTCATTTTACTAACGATATAAACAGTATAACGTAAATAAAATAAGAAAAGAAATAGGCCTATATATTTTTTTCTGGGAAAACTATCGAGCTTTTTCCCTCTGTTGTATGGACATTTTTTGACCCTGTAGATCGTCCTCGACGACTGGGAAAAGGACGGCACTTATGCCCCTTACATTCTGTATATAAATATAAACATTTCACTGTATGGTGCAAAAATAACAGCCATTGTTTACTTTTCTTTAAAAAAATTGATGAGTCAATGGAAAGTGCATTTCTGTTTTGTTTTAATGTCGTGAAGTTGTGTCACAGTGGCTTCAAATAAAGCCGCCACCTCCTAATCTGTGTCCAAATTGATGAAAACAAAAATTGTTTTCAAATTTCATCTCTCTTTCATACATTTATTTAATTTGATCAATATATATACCTCAAATTTGTTAATGAACAGTTCTGTGCCTCAAAGAGTTAAGAGAAGATGGCAGTTGTGGCACATTAAAAATAAGAAAAAGAAATACCTTGAATGAGTCTGTCGTACATTTGGTTCTAATGATCGAAACTTCTTTTATTTTTCGTGCTGAACAAGGAAACTTCAGCTATTGAATTTACCTAAATGGTTTCCATCTACTAAATTGTAAGCTTACTTATTTACTGGCTTTTAAGGAACCCGGAGGTTCATTGCCGCCCTCGCATAAGCCCGCCATCGGTCCCTATCCTGAGCAAGATTAATCCAGTCTCAATCATAATATCCCACCTCCCTCAAATCCATTTTAATATTAACCTCCCGTCTACGTCTCGTCCTCCCCAAAGGTCTTTTTCCCTCCGGCCTCCCAATTAACACTCTATATGCATTTCTGGATTCGCGCATACGTGCTACACGCCCTGCCCATCTCAAACGTCTGGATTTAATGTTCCTAATTATGTCAGGTGAAGAATACAATGCGTGCAGTTCTGTGTTGTGTAACTTTCTCCATTCTCCTATAACGTCATCCCTCTTAACCCCAAATATTTTCCTAAGCACTTATTCTCAAACACCCTTAACCTATGTTCCTATCTCAAAGTGAGAGTCCAAGTTTCACAACCATATAGAACAACCGGTAATATAACTGTTTTATAAATTCTAACTTTCAGATTTTTTGACAACAGACTGGATGATAAAAGCTTCTCAACCGAATAATAACACACATTTCCCATATTTATTCTGTTTTTAATTTCTTCCCGAGTATAATTTATATTTGTTACTGTTGCTCCCAGGTATTTGAATTGTTCCACCTCTTCGAAGGATAAATTCCCAATTTTTATAGTTCCATTTCGTACAATATTCTCGTCACGAGACATAATCATATACTTTGTCTTTTCGGGATTTACTTCAAACCGATCGCTTTACTTGCTTCAAGTAAAATTCCCGTCTTTTCCTAATCGTTTGTGGATTTTCTCCTAACATATTCACGTCATCCGCATAGACAAGCAGCTGATGTAACCCGTTCAATTCCAAACCCTCTCTGTTATAGGTTCATTCAATAGCCAAACGTTTCCTTAGTCAGCAGAAAACATTTCAAAAGCCACCATTATTAGGACAAAACCTAAAGCAATCTGATTTTACTCATTTTTTTATATACTTTTTCAGTCACTATAGGAACCATCTTTCCAAATGGAAGTGAAATCTGTGAACCGATAATTCCATCAGTGTTATTTTCATCTAGTGTTGTTGGTGGTGAGTCAGTGAGTAAAGTGTTGGGCGTGAAATAGAAATACAATAAATGGTGGGAAATTAAACGGTACGACGTGAAGCCAAATATAAAAAGATGGAAAAGTAAATATGATTGATTGTATTTCGATCGTACTCGGGGTAGTTCATTTTGTAAACAGTGTGAATTAGATTTAAATATGACCTTGAAGCTTTTAAAAAAACCAGGTGGGGTATTCATATCAGTGTCCTTTAAAAACTTTAAAAAAGCTACTGGAAGATGCATTCGTGTAATTTAATCGGTGAATAATCACTATTTGTAATAAATTTATGCGGTTTATGTAAAGTAGTATTTAAAACAAATTTATACGAAATAAGATTTTATTTCTTTAACTGACCTCAACTTTCTATGTTCCATTTCACATAGACTGCCTCTGTTGTTATGTAAGATTTGATTTTTTTCTTTTCTTTTTTTTTTTTTTTGAGTCGGTCCCATCCCACCCCGGTATAGAATAAATCCCCCGGGGGAAGGCCTGAATTAAATACTGCAGGAAACTGATAAAAGCGTTGAGGAAACGGAAGAAAAATTAGAATCTGTGATAAAAAACATAAACATAAATCCCTAATATGTTATTTTATGGGATAAAAATGATGCATCGGTTAAAAATTGGGTGTAAGGTCTTTGAATTACACTGTAATTATTTCTGTGGCGTTACAAATAAAATACATGAAATTATTAAGCAAGATTCAGTTGTTAATGTAGATGTAATAAAGTTGAGAGATCTAATTTGCAATATTTGAAAATGCTTTCTTGAAGCTGTAACAGATCTAAAAATTCGATCACTTGCATTTAACCATGCCAGTTTCGGCAGGTAAATATAATTCCTTTCATCACCACTTTTCTTACTTCTGCCTCCCTCTCATAATAATAATAATAATAATAATAATAATAATAATAATAATAATAATAATAATAAAAAACCGTGGCGCTACAGCCCGTGAAGAACCTAGACCGATCAGCCGGCTACTGGCCTCAAGCCCATATGCCGAAGCAGAGATGGACGATCATCCAACCAGAATGGAGGTATCGTGTGGTTAGCAGGATGATCCCCACAGCTGTTATAGCTGGCATCTCTCTCTTATACAGAGTGAAAAACATGCGAAGTATGCCATTTTAAGGTGTTTTATTATTGCAACTATTAGATAAGGATCTTAATACATAAGAAACAGAGCTCAATTTCTGAGTAAAATATTCTGTGCATGTTTTCCAGTTCAAGTGATTATCTATTTCCAAACCAAGAAACTTTGTGTATACAGGGTGTTAAAAAAAGTATTCAATATTTTAGGAGGTAATGGTGTGCATCAAACGAGAATAAAATGTCTAATAAGCATGCGTGCTAAAACACATACTTTCTGAGATCTGAACACTTGTTCATAGGAGATGCTAAATGTGACGTCCATTCATGGCAATGCATTTCTCTGCTCTACAATACACCAGACTACCAGATAATCATAGCATAGTTGACACCCCTGGCACGGAATGCTGATACGTCGCAAGGAATACTAAAAACAAAAGTCTGGTTGCGGATATGAGCGGGGTTCAGCAGAGATGGTGTTGTGAATTTTCGTAATCGGCATGTGTGGAATGATGAAAATCCCCTTACAGTTGAAGAAGTAAGGCATCAGCACCGATTCTCAATCAACTTATGGACAGGCGTTCTTGGTGATAGATTAAGGGCCATACGTGCTACCACAGAGATTAACTGGGGCTCGTTATCAGGACTTTCTTACTAGCATCTTGCCTACATTGCTGGAGTATGCGCCATTTCAGCAAAGACTACAGATGTGGTTCATGCATAATGACACACCACCACATTTTTTTCCGCAATGAGCGTGAACACCTGACGCTGACATTTCAGGACCGCTGGATTGATTGAGGAGGCCCCACACCTTGACCTGCTCGTTCCCCAACCCTAAGTCCCCTAGACTTTTGGTAATCAAGAACAACCAGGTCAATTTCAAAGAGAGCGTGATTCCTTACGCCGAAGGGCAGAGGAATGCATTGCCATGAATGGACGTCAGATCGAGCACCTGCTCTGAACAAGTATTCAGAGCTCAGAAAGTATGTGTTGTAGGACCCATGTTTATTAAACATTATTTTCTTATTTTGATGCGTACTGGCATCTCCTAAAATATTGGAAACTTTTTTTAACACCTGTATACTTAAATCATATCAGATCAGTTTTATTATTAACTAGCCGAACCCGTGCGCTCCGCTGCACCCGTTAGAAATAAATATAAAGTAATTACATAATTAAAACAGGACATTTGATCCAGGGAACATTCGTATTTGATACAAGGATAAATCGTTTAATATGTTACTTAATTTAAACTGCATCCAAATAATTAAAATTCGATCATTTTTGTCCAGAGACCACTCATTTGCTGCAATGACAATTCCTTTAACATGTTTCTTAACTTTTATTACATGCAACCATAGTTTAATGAACATTGACATCATTTAGATTTAATGTGTATACTTTATTTTACTTGCTATATGTTTCCATTTAATTATGGTAATAACTTAATTTTAACCCTTGTTTTCTACGTATTCAATAAATGGCGCTTGGCCCACTATGGTTCTGAACCCTTCAAATAACTTAAATTATATTATATAATATTACATTACATATTATATTATATTATATTATATTATATTATATTACATTATATTATATCAGAAGTTACTGTAATAACATTATAGCATTATGTCCATCTAGAGAAACTACACTTTCCAATGGTGAAATAATAATTTATTAATTATACAAATCGGTTAATTTAGCTTCCGATATTACTTCATATAAACACAGAAACATTCTCTGTAGGCTATCTTTCGTAGCTTTCGATTGTTGCTGTCCAAGGCCCTTATAGACGAAGTCATTTGTTTTTTAATTCATTACACGGCCTTAGATGGCAGTTATTTTAATTTTAAAACTCATTTATCTCATTAAATATCAGTCCTATCAAATTTTTTCAAGGAATAAATCTTATCGCAAATTATTTTTAAAGAAACTTTTGTTATATAACATTTTTCACAAAAATCAATAATAAGCGAGATATTTCGAATAATAAGCGAGATATTTCGATTTATTTAATTCAGGCCCCCTTATAACCGCCCTTTTAAATAATGTATTTTGAATGCCATATAGCCTAAAATCTAAGTTACAACGAACTTAATTTATATTCCAATTTTCATCGATATCCGTTCAGCCATTATCGCGTGAAAAGGTAACAAACATACAGACAGACATACAAACAAAAATTTCAAAAAAGCGATTTTCGGTTTCAGGGTGGTTAATTATACATGTTAGGACCAATTATTTTTGGAAAATCGAAAATTACCAGAAAAATTTCGGCTACAGATTTATTATTAGTATAGATTCAGACTTGTTAAATGGGCAGCTATTAATATAATTAAGGCTGTGGAGTCATAAACGGAATAAATTTTGAGTGGAGTTTGTAAAAATTGATCCATTCTACCATTTCAAGTATTCTCGAACTATAATCATGTCGGTGAGAGTGGGTTAGGAGGAGTTTTGTGTCTATTGCACGCAGAAGTGTCTTCATCGCATTGGGTTTGACAGGGCGTGTACTAGTCCGCGGGATTCGAGCTCACGTCCGCCGTCGGCGAGTCTTCGTCTGCTGCGTGACCGAATTAATTCCAGTGTGCGTTATTTTGCAGGCTTCCCTCAAGCTGGCTAGGAACACACGCTACTTCCCGCTTAATTACTTACAAGCGCAGTAAACTGAGGTCACTTCCTTCTTTTAGGCAAAGATCTCCAGCTTACTTGAAAAACATATAATTTTTCTAGGTCCGTCGGTTAATGAACGCAGTTTAAACGCTGGCGGATCAAAGAGATTTCTAGCGAACGAATATATAGGGTTATTCAAAAGTAAGTTACATTTCGAGAGGAAAGAGCATGGTAGGTAAAAGGTTGAAGAGAGGAAAAGGTAACCCTATGCCATCCGTCTAGCAAAAGGAGGACATATCCTCTTTTTTAATCATTTTATCCTGTCCAGCAGCATTAAAAAAATTGTCCGGCATTTCGCATTTCAAATAGAATTAATATGAATCTTGAATAATGTGCGATATTTATTTAGTATTTAGTATTTATTTAACCTGGTATAGATAAGGCCGTCAGGCCTTCTCTGCCCCTCTACCAGGGGATTACAACTATGATATGAACAATAAAATTACAATTAACATTAAATTTACAATTACAATTACAATAAAAATTAAAGTAAGACACGATTACCTGATTAATGAAAGCTAGACATTTTATCATAGGAGTTAAGAACAAAGAATATTTTTGTATTTACTGAATTACAAATTAAACCTACAATAAGAAAAATCTATACTAATGAAATTACCGGATATTGAAATATTTTGTGATAGATTAAGAGAACTATTTACAAGAAACCATGTCTGAACGAGTCTCAATTACTGACCAAGTGCCTAGTAAGTTTGCGTTTGAATTCAATTTTATTTCGACAGTCCCTGATGCTAGCAGGTAACGAATTCCAGAGTCTTGGCAGGGCTATTGTGATAGAGAATGAGTATGAGGAGGTGCGATGGGATGGTATTGTTAGTATTGTTTCATGGCAAGAGCGTGTGTTCAGATTGTGGTGCATAGAATATTTAAACAAATGGTGAAAACGTATGAAAGAATTTAACTGCTTTCAATGGTTGAAGCTGGGGCATATAAAAACATAAAATATGATGACCTATTGACATGCATCAATTCTTACACTCTAGAAACGTCACTATTCATGATTCTAAGCTATTTTATCAATTTTATTCTGCAATGTACAAAGATATGCAGATCAAGTTAATTTGGACAAAGATTTAAGTTTAGTTAAACAATGGTGCAAATTCTTCAATTCCAACAGTTTTGCGAGCACTGAACCTTTCTCAGAACTCCTAAAAATATTTTAATTCTATTTATTTATTCCAAGTCACAATGGAAGTGCTGAGAGGGTATTCTCCTAATATCTGCTCAATGGACAAAAGAACGAAGTCCCATGCTAACGGAGACAGTCAGAGGTATCATCATGGTGAAATATAATTTCAAGGACATGTCTGTGAACAGTTCCATAGTTATTTGTTACAAGATATAAGTTTGTCTCTTCAGGCTCTTGTGCACAAAGTGGGATCCACCGATAAGTAGGGTACAGATGTAATACTAATCCAGCAACTAGTGAGAAAACTAAGGTGAGCCATTGTTTTTATCTTTACTATTTTTTGTTCACACCAATTTTTAAAAAGCCCTCCTTTTTCAGCAATGTCCTCTTATTTTAGATTCCATGTCCTTTAGAATTTCTTCTCATGATAATCCTAGTAAGAGCCTTCCAATAAAGGAAATAAAAAAAAATAGAAAGGTGTCAGGCAGTTTCCTAAGAAGGAAAGCAATAATATTGAATTATTTATACTAGCTGAGTTAACGCCATAGGGACTTCTCTTACACTCTATCAGGCCACAAAGTATACAAGCAGTGAAATTTGTCAAAAAGTTAAAGAAAGTATACCCTTAGTCGCAATAATATTTTAGTAAGCTGTATTATCTAAAAAATACTCTTTTAGACATAATCTTCCACCTAAAATAACTCTTTTTTGATGTCCACAGTCACCCATATAAATTTACGCCATATATATTGAGGGTCAGTTCCTAAACAGCAAATATTGCCGTCCTGTCAGTGTTGCCAACTGTTACCAGATATCACACGATCCTACGTACTAAATGACTTACTTACTTACTTACCGTACTTTATGTTGGAAGGTTATTCTAAATCATTCAATACTTTGTAACATATTTTCATAGGCAACCTATACGGGAAAGGGATCAACATGTCAAGTATTTTGTCTGGCAAATACGAAATTCATTGCTTTGACTAAACAATTGGCTTACGAGACCTAACCTAAAAATGTATTTTGTTTGGCTACATGAAAACTTACTTGACTATAATCTTGAATTATAACCACAACGCAACACATAAAATAACTAATATATATTAATATTAATACTGATATTAATTATTAGTGTGTTCAAATTTCACTAGCTTCCAGTAACCGGCTCAGAAATCTAGTACAATTTTAATTTCATGGAACTCCAGTACCGAGAAATACTGTCGATATTTGTCTCAGCTGCCAACATACCAGTTACAAAATCACTACCATTTGTAGTATTTGTTAGTATCGAAATTCAAAACGAAGTTGGCAAAAGAAAATTCATCCTGCAAACTAGAAAAACACCACAATCCACTAGCATATGTAATAATGGGGGAAAAATGGTTAGGTTTCACCCTTACGGTATGAAGTAAGTATTTAGTATTTAGTATTTATTTATTTAACCTGGTAGAGATAAGGTCGTCAGGCCTTCTCTGCCCATCTACCAGGGGATTACAACTATAACATGAACAATAAAATTACAATTAATATTAAATTTACAATTACAATTACAATAAAAATTAAAGTACGACAAGATTACCTGATTAATGAAAGCTAGACATTTTACCATAGAAGTTAAGAACAAAGAATATTTTTGTATTTACTGAATTACAAATTAAACCTACAATAACAAAATCTATAGTGATGAAATTACCGGATATTGAAATATTTTGTGATAGATTAAGAGAATTATTTACAGGAAACCATGTCTGAAGGAGTCTTAATTACTGACCAAGTGCCTAGTAAGTTTGCGTTTGAATTCAATTTTATTTCGACAGTCCCTGATGCTAGCAGGTAACGAATTCCAGAGTCTTTGCAGGGCTATTGTGAAAGAGGATGAGTATGAGGAGTTGCGATGGGATGGTATTGTTAGTATTGTTTCATGGCGAGAGCGTGTGTTCAGATTGTGGTGGGAAGAAAGGTAAGTGAAGCGAGACGACAGGTACGAAGGAATAGAAGAGTTCAAGATTTCGAAGAGAAGGAGAAGTGAATGTAAATTTCTTTTCTTATCTAGTTTAAGCCAACCTATTGCTTCCAGGGATGGGGTAATGTGATCATATTTACGAACATTGCTTACAAAACGTACACACAAATTATGAGCACGTTGAAGTTTCGTTTTGTTGTCGCTGGAGAGGTCAGTCAGCAAAATGTCAGCATAGTCAAAATAGGGAAATACAAGTGTCTGCACAAGGGACATTTTTAAGCAAGAGGGAAGATGAACATTTATCCTTTTTAGCACATGGATAATAGAATATACTTTTCTGCAGGTTTCTGTGATTTGAATGTCCCAGTTGAGATTATTATCCATGTGAATGCCAAGATTTTTTACCGAAGAACTGAAAGGGATATGCACTGTACTTACTTTAACGGGGGAAATGTCGAGGTGCTTTACAGCGTCGGTTTGCCGTTTGTGTCCTAATATAATTGCTTGTGTCTTTCCAGGATTGATATTAAGATGGAATTTCTTTGTCCATGTCACAATCGAGTCAATATCTTCGTTCAATTTATCTATAGCGTCATTTATTCGATCTTAGCGGGAAGAGATGTAGCATTGAAGGTCGTCAGCATATTTTTTATTTTATTTTATTGGGTTATTTTACGACGCTGTATCAACATCTAGGTTATTTAGCGTCTGAATGAAATGAAGGTGATAATGCCGGTGAAATGAGTCCGGGGTCCAGCACCGAAAGTTACCCAGCATTTGCTCATATTGGGTTGAGGGAAAACCCCGGAAAAAACCTCAACCAGGTAACTTGCCCCGACCGGGATTCGAACCCGCGCCACCTGGTTTCGCGGCCAGACGCGCTGACCGTTACCCCACAGGTATGGACTCGTCAGCATACAAGTGATAGTTACAATGCCTTACAAGAGATGTAATATCATTGACATATATTGTGAACAACAATGGTCCGAGTACCGACCCCTGTGGTATACCTGATGTTATGTTAAGCCAGAAAGAGCTTCGATTCCCGGATAGAACACATTGTTGTTTTTCCCGTAAGTAGGATTCGAACCAACTCACAGCAGTCTCTGACAAATACATATTTCTCAATTTATGGGTGAGCAGGTCAAAATTTACAGAGATGAAAGCTTTGCTAAGGTCAAGAAGTGTTAGTATTGTTACTTTATTAGAGTCAATTGCTTCACGAATGTCTTCGGTTACTTTAAGTAGAGCAGTGCTTGTGTTGTGTCCAGCTCTGAAACCTGACTGATACTTGTCGAATAGTTTGTGTTCGTTCATGTAGTTAGTAATTTGTCTGTGTACGATTCTTTCCAGTGCTTTTGATATGGCTGATCCGGACTATATATGGTAGCTAAAACTTGAATTTTTCTCTCCGGTTTCATTGCGGACCTCCATAATACGGTGCAACAATGCATCTTGCTTATGAGTCTATTAATTCAGGAAGTCGGCACTCTTATCTTCTAAATCTAATTGAAAGCAGACCGGACTTAGTGACGCAATAAATTCCCTGGATTCTTCGGATGCCATTGGTTGCCGCTGCCAGATAATCGTGAATCAAAAGCTTTCTCCTGTCGCTACATCCCAGTTGAAGGTCGCCTCGAGAGGTCGTTGGTCAGCTGGACTTCACTTTCTTCGCGGTCATTTATATTACCAAGTTGTAAGACAAGAACATGAATTCGCTGGGAAACCGGAGGCCAACGTCGTGAGAATTTTAATGGGGAGGAGACATAGCAGGGGCGGCCCGTCCTTATGTGCTACAGCACAATGATAATTTTTGCTCAAATAATGTATTTGCAATACCACCATAGTATCTGATCTGCCATTTGACAATTTCCCGTGGTTATGTTCATGACGCGTTATAGAGTGGTTAGTCTTCGCTCTTAGATCTTTGGTGCCTCAGGGGGTACAATGTGCTACTCAAAACTCTAAATGAGAGTGTAGACAATTAATGCGCATGTGCGAAGCTGAAATCACTGCTCTGATTGGCTATTTTTACGCGGGGAAGTGCTGTAGTCAGCTTCAGCACAACACAGCTTGCAGATTGCAAAAGTAAAGCGTAACGAAAGAATGCTTGTTTGTGGAAGAGCTCGGAACTATTTACAATGTAGGCCTATTTGGTAATTCAAGTGTCCGACTGCTGCTGCCGTCTACCTGGTTTTTGAGGTTCCTCCTGAACCAGTCAGCAAGCGACGGAGAATGGAATCCCAGAAAACTGAAGCCAAGGAAGTATGTGACCGTATAATTCAGGAAACTACTCACCGTTTCCAGTCTTTAAGCTATCTAGACGCAACAAAATTGTTAAACAGCAAATTTTCTGGCAATTTTTGGATAGCCTAATTTTCCTGAACGCGAACTTGAAGTTGCTGTCAACAGCTGTACTGTACTGAACAAAAGAGTGTTAAAGACACAACTTTTAGTTCTATACGGAACACCTGCCTTCCGGAATATAGATAGAGCTGTTCAATTGTTACGGTACATAGCCTCCAACAATTCACAGGATCCATTCTGTGAAGTAACAGTGTCAATAGAAAAGAGTATGATATCCAAGTTGAAGGGTTTAACACCAGGGTAATTGACAGGTTCTACAGTAGGAAGGAACATCGTATGTATTTCATATTTCGTCACTAGGCGAGTCTCAAATTAAGACAAATACATATAAGTGTATACAGTAGGCCAATATAGAAATTGTAGCACACTCATTATTTTGACCACCAGCCGCTACTGATACATAGCCGTAGGACTTCGCACAGTAAAGGCTCATCCATAATGAAAATTAAACATAACGTAAGCGTTAACTTAAAAATGTAAACGTTACGGTAAAATCAAGAACATTCGCGATGGGAACATAAACATAACAACAAAGATACTTGGTAACCATGGAAACATAACAACGACGCCATTTCCTCATATTCTGTCGTATACTTCTAGCGCTCCACGATTGTGTACTGTTTGCAAATCACGTAAGCATAAGCATGAAAGTTTGGAGTTTGCAAACTTTCATGTTAACGTCTAACGGCATTTGTTAACCTAGCCGCAAACTTTATGTTTAATTTTCTTTGTGAATGGGCCTTTAGGCTATATTGAATTTAAGCACATTCCAATGAGTGGTAAACTGATTTATTACGCAAGACAAGAATATTATTATACATAGCCACAACATGGTGCTTATATTTGATAGATGTTTCGTGGCATGGAAGGTAAATAACAGACAAGTCGCTTATTCGGACGATGCCTCAAACCTTTCATTTTACATTCCGGTACTCTGTGTCGTCACCACTAGCAAAACATTGGTTTAAATACAGACTTTTACAAGTGCAAAATGGCGGAGTCATTATGACGCTAGAAAAGCAAGATTGCTAATTTCATCTATGAAGTCGTTTCTTTCAAACCATATGTATTGCTTGTTTGTAACTATTGTATAAATTTATTTCAGATAAAAAGGCTGACATGTGATTTCCTGAAATCTAATAATGTGCGTACATTAAAAATACATTTTTTTAACCTTCTGTTTTGCACAAAAAACCTTAGTGTCACCCTAGATCATATAAATTATGATCTAGGTCTAGGGTATCATGAAAGTAGATGAGTCTGCCCTACCGAATTGTAGAACGCCAATGTAAGAGTAGTCTAACTATAGTGAAAATTATTTTTTTTTTTTGTAAAAATAATAATTTTCAAGAACGCCCGAACTATTAACTCGCAATAGGCTTTGAGGTTAACAAATTTTGTCAGGTTTACTACGCTGCCATCTAGTTGGTACATAAGGAGTCACGTCATAATTTCCATTTGAATTGCATTAGCGACTGTACTGCCATCTCGTGTTCGTTTACGGCGGACAGGTGGCGATCCTGGCGGTTGTTCTCTTCAAAGTTCTGCCGATTTTAACATATCTGTTACATATATGTTCTAGGCTAGCATCTAAGCTTTTAATAACCACTAGTTATCATCCGACATTTGAAGTCAGCAATGTGCTCGGAGCACACTTGAACTGCAGTCTGACAATTCCGTATTTTTCAAATTGTTAGCATATGGACCTAAAATTATAAGAGCACAGTGAATAGGAATCATATTTATGGATGTAAGTCTTCGAATAACTTATCGAACCTAGGACTTAAATTCAAACCGTATTTGGAACTCACCAGTAATGAGGTCAGAACTTCACGTAACCCCTGAATATAAAGTTAGTTATATTTTATTTAACGACGCTCGCAACTGCCGAGGTTATATCAGCGTCGCCGGTGTGCCGAAATTTTGTCCCGCAGGAGTTCTTGTATATGCCAGTAAATCTAGTGACATAAGCCTGTCGCATTTAAGCATATTTATATGCTATCGACCTGGGCAGGGATTGAACCCGCAACCTCGGGCACAGAAGGCCAGAACTATACCGACTACGCCACCCAGGACGACCTCCTGAATAAACACAAATAGTGGCGTGAAGGTGCACATTTCATTAAGAGGATTTTGTGTATTGGCAGACATTTTGAAGGATGGCAGAAGACGTATTTTGGGCAATATAGTGAATTTTTGCGTAGGTCCTACTTATACACATGCCGGAACTTACCTCTGCCGGGATCCAATGTGATTCCATTTAGAATAAGTTTGTTAAATAATATTCGGTAATTAGGGACTGTATTCTGACCCAGGGCGTCCGGACATAAGGTTAGTTGTTCATAGACTATATTGACATGACGTCATGTTTGGCGCCTGTCATAAGTACTATACTATCAGGGAACACTTGCATCTTGATTGTGCTGCAGTTGACGTTCTATTCATGATTCAAAACTAGACACAATGCATTATAGTGGTAAAGACTGATACTACGACAACCTTTGCTAAAATTTAAATTATTTATTCATTTACTTAATTTTATTGGCAGAATTACGGCTATAAGTCCTTCTCTTCCACTGAACCAATATAAAAATACATTAGCAAATGATAATAGCAGCAATACAGAGAAAACTAAATTATTATTATTTTAATAATAAAAGCAAAATGTAGATGTGTTTATTTACACGTAATTATAAGAATTAAACAATTACAATTTAGTGTTAAATAAGATGATTTGAACCAAAGAAATTGTTAATATAATGAAGAAAATAATTGGTATATTAAAATCGTATTCTACAAAAGTAATATTTGAAGAAAGTTCATATTCTACAGATCAAAAACAGTTTTTTTAACAATCGACTTTTGAAAATAATCAATATCTCACAGCCCCCTTATACTGTATAAACAAAAATACGTTATTTTTACTTTTTACTTCATCGTAAAAGATGTAGGCTTACGTTGATCAAGCATAGC